>JANFOE010002974.1:0-102207 GCA_025667525.1 Glebionis coronaria
ATATTGGTTTAATTGTGGAATGTATATGTTGTAACATATGTTTTATAAAGTGAATATAGAATGTACTTTAATAGGTGGTTAGTAAAGTGATAAAATGAAATGTAGATAAATTGAAGTGTAAGCATTCTTGTAATATAAACTTTATATGACTAATTAGTTTCACTAGTTAACATAGAAACAATAGGTTGAGTTTTGAGATGATGTATGTCACATGGTCTTAATAACTGATAGAAATGCTAAATCACATAATTCACAATATAGAAATGGTAATGACTCAATCATGTTGGAATAAGATGAGATAATTTCTCAATAATTAATTTCATGGAGTTTCAAGCATGAAATCTTAAATAAAATGAGAAATAATAACGAAATTTTAACGTTTGGTCACTGTTATGTGGATTTATATAAGTCGAGTTTTGGTCATTTTAGTCAAGCACAAAATTGTGTCAACAAAATTGTTTAGAAAATGGGTCATGTTGGGAAACTCATATAAAAATAACCGTAAGTTGTTAGAAGTTGTGCGTATATTGTTGGAAAGCATATTCTAAGTCTAAATTTTGTTAAAAATACTTTATTGGGTTGGCGTTGTAACAAAGCTTGTTAGTTTAAAAAAAGGTAATAGAAGGTCAGCTTTGGTAGAATTAGTAACTTTTCGTTTATGTATCTAAAAACACACTGAGTCATTTATGAGGCGTTTTAGTTTAATGTACTTGATACAATGTTTTTTGTTAATAATATTTTTATAATACTTTTCTTTGCCTTTGAGAATACTACATTAGTATTCTTGGTTCAATTATCAATATATTGTTGTCTTTTTATATTTGGGCTATCTGAGTAAACATTGATATGAGAAGAGTTAGAGAAATCGATATGATGGTATTAAATGGTGATTGAAGGAGGATTTAGATTACAGAGTTTGTCTCGAGAAACATAACTTAGGAATTCTGTTAAAAAAGGTGTTAACAACTAGGATGGAAACATATGAGGTCTAGATGTGTGATTTCATTTAGATATGTATTTATTTCTCTAGAGATAGTCGTAGAACCCACGATTAGAAAATGCAATAAAGATAACAAGTTTTGAAAGTTAAGTTGGAATGTTGTGTTGTTATGCTTATGCATCATTTGGTTTTCTTTTTGGTTGTGAAGTCAATAATTGTTTTCAGTTGTTAGTTTTGTATTAGCAAAAGATTTTAATAGTTAAACTTTCATATTCGAGGAATTGAGTTAGTTTTTATTTGTTCTTTCTTTTCAGATTAAATTGTACTCATAAAGAATGTAATAAAAGCATTGTTAAATATTTTTAAGTGCTTTTATGGTGTTCCATCAGGTTTTTTTATCTTTCATGATAAGTCTTGCATGTACATTGTTAATACGAAATTTATGGTGCATAATGTTTATAAACAAGAGAAACCGTTGTAAAATAGCTTAAAAATGATTGGATATTAAACTCCGTAGAAACACGCATCCGCCTATCCCTGGTTAAAAAAAATAACGGACACCATCACAATGATGGTTTTAAAGTTATACAATGTTTGAAAATAACAAAGAGAAGAGAGAGAAGAGAGAGAGAGAGATGAGAGATGAGAGAGAGAGAGATGAGAGAGAGAGAGAGAGAAGAGAAGAGAGAGAGAGAATGATGAGAGGACGAAGAGAGAGAGAGAGAGAGAGAGAGAGAGAGAGAGAGAGAAGAGAGAGAGAGAGAGAGAGAGAGAGAGAGAGAGAGAGAGAGAGAGAGAGATGGTTTTGTAAAGTGTTGGGAAACAACAATAAGAGAGAATGTGTGTGGTTGGGAGAGAACCATATGATTTTGTGAGAGAAAATAAGAGGGTCTCAATGTTACTTGTTATCTATTTAACTAATAAACCAAAATAAATTACAAGCACCTTAAGCTTGAAACATTAAAAAAACCTTCCTTAATTAACCCAAATGTACAAACCTCTAAAGCTAAAGCATTAAACTGCCATTAAAACATTTCCTAATATAACCGGGTTTTTTACCCAGATGGACTGTGAATTCTAAGCTAAATAGGCTGTAATTTTGGTTAAACTAAATAGTTTAAAGCCCGTGATTTTAATTTTGTAGTTGTAACCAGTAACAATTATTTTAACCGATCAAATACGTAAATAAATGGTAGTTTTAATTATAAACGTAGGTTAAAATTCATATTTTTCGTATATTCTAACAAAATTATTTTATCATTTTATATATTTTTAAATATATAATAATTTAATCTACTTTTTGCATAACACGAATGGGGCCTGTAAACCAAAACTTTTAAAATATTTGAATCAGTTATTATATTTAAGGTAACTAATAAGTGTTTTTCAAAATAATCAAAACTCATTAATACCATCACTCAATTCACAATGCGTTTCAAATCATGTCATAATTATACTTTACAAAACTTCTCTCATACTCACTCGATACAAAACACCTCCATTCGAAAACACATATTCGCAAATCTTGATTCAAAACCCGTGTTTTCCATTGCCACATTAAAACTTCATTATTGTTTATTTTTATTGTTCTTTCGCATTTGAACTAATTATTTTTGTTGAATCTCAGGATCCTACTATGCCACAACATGTTTTGGAGATCACTGGTGAGTGACTTTTGAAGTTGCCATTCTTCAAAAAGTGAGCATGTATTACCCTTCTATCTAAATTAACATCAAACTTTCATGTTCTCCTAATGATATTTTACATTTTGTTGCAGACCAACCTGAACAAACGGGGCCGACGATAATGAAAAAGACTACAAAGCTAATGATACTTAATATAAAAGGAGATTTAGTGATGATTCGTTCGAAATTACATAGAACTTTTAGTGACATGGTATGATATTTGTGAAACTTTCATCAAGCAAAATTGTTAATTTTGAACTACTCCTCAATGATAGCTTTGATTATTCTTTCGTTTCTGATTAATTATCCCTCATTTTTGTAATTTTATAGGTCACCATTATACATGTTCTTTGCATTAGAGACAACATTAATATGCTCAAATATAAAAGCCAGGTATAAGTCCTTCTCTAAGAACATATAATTAAGATATTAAACATTCCAACGTAATAAATGGATAGCAATGAACTTGAGAGTGAAGAAAAATATAAGGTAGTTAATCATTATAAGGGACTCTTTTTATGTATTCTTAAAGTTGGATCTTTCCCTTTCCCTTGATCAACCATATAGCCATGATTTACCACTAGAAATGTGAGTTATATGGATGTTCGTGATTTGTGAACGGCACTTGCACATGGGATAGTCGATCCTAAGAGACGGGGAAGCCCGTCAGAATGCGCGTTTCGCGCGAGCTTGGAAAGGGAATCGGGTTGGTATAGAGTATAATACATAAAATTTTTTGCATTTTCTTAGTGCCCATCATACACGGCATGAAATGTGGTGTTTAGATTAGTCTGAATGGTTTTGTGTATGAACCGGTTGTCTTAGAGTCTCTCCCCACTCTACAAAAATATAGCCAGAGTAAATGTTTTTATGGAAGCTAATTGTTCACTATCTCCCTACATAAGTGACAAGCTAAACTCTCTCATTTTTCTTCATGTGCTTCTTAAAATGTTTCATAAATCCTCTTTTTTGTTGGTACTTGGTATATAGTCCATAGAAACTTGACAATGATATGTAATATACTTATGAGGAATATGTGTGCCGTCACAATTGAGAACCATCTCAAATCGGTTACCTTACATTAATTATACTTAAAGATTTAAAAAGGTGTTTATGTTTGTTCCATTGTCAAGACCACATAAGTATTAACTATTATGCATTCTTGACTCGGGATTATTGAGACCCAACTTTAAAATTTATTAATAGTATCCTACTGTTGTAAATTGTAGGTTGTGCAATTTTTTTTTTCAAAAGTGACGTACATTGCTTCAAGGGTGCAAGTACAACAAATACAGTGTGGATTCAAATCATCATTAATAAGTAGCTACTGGACATGCAATATTGATGGCCCACCAAGCTCAAGATTTTATTTCAAAGATGGAGCTAAGAAATATAAATTTTATGATAACATGCATGTGGCACATGAGCGTTCAATGTTTTATACTTGATCTTGGTGAGCCTAAAATGCATAATGATAAAATATATTCTTATAGACATTAGCAATAAAGCCGAAGCTAAAATTTTTCTAATTTTAATAGATATAGCTTATGAGTGTGGTAAGTATGACATAGATATAGCTTGCGACCTAATTCTAATTGTGCATGCTGCTCATTATATTATGGAGAGTTTGAGCTGGTCTTCAAGTGGATACCAATGTTCATGAAGTGTATGTGTCATGGGAGGTTTAAACTTCTAACTTATCGACTTTTGTGGTCAGATTGACTAATCTGTTACTCTATGTTCAATATAGGTATTTCATAGTTCAACATTAGATTTTTTTCGACGTAATTTTTGTTTAGGTGTCAAAATTTTAAGTTGTAAAGGCCCAAGTATGAAGCATGGGTGTTCTATTTAAAGGGGAATTAGACTAATTTTTGCGTGATTGTAGGAATGACCTTTTATTGTTAAGAAATTACATGAATATTTATTTTGCTTGATAGATTGAAATATCTTATAGACTTTTGTAACTTACTCCTATTGGGTTGGTTAAACTAAATGTGTTAGCTTTCTAGAGTACATATTTTTTTTGTTGGTTCCTTTAAGCGTGTAACATGTTACAACTACACGTGCTGCACTTTTTATTGGAGCAAGAATTATGTTGAGAGATGTTTTTTGGCAAGAACCTTATAGCGTTCACTAAGACTGTACATATTAGACATTATTGCGCCCCATAGGTCAAGTTCATTAAATGGTAGTGAGAATAGAATGAATTATACAGGAAGCAATTTTGATTCTAAAAGAAGCAATTTTGGTCAGAACCTTAAATACTATTGTATTCCTTTAAAATGATATCCCCATGGTTATGGTGATAGAATAGATACCCTTATTAAATCACATAGCTACCATGTGCTCTTCATGTTGACATTTCTAAACATATTTATAATTTGAGAATACTAATAGAAGGGGAACAACTGAGCTTAGTTAATAAGATTGTTGGATTTTCATTAGGTTGATTAAGCATATTTATATTTCTTAAACAATAGATCCTTGGTGGAGTTTATTTTAAACAATAGATCCTTGCTTATAAGCATATTTATATTTAAGTGATCTGTAAGTTTTCAACAATATTAAAAAAAAGAATCCAGATCAGATATCTCCGAGAAACTACACTAAAGGGAACTGTTAAGTACAGACGATGCCTAGAAATGATAGTAACACCTGGGGCCTTCGAAATACCAAATCCCAGCTTAAGTCCAAAAGGCCTACACTTTAACTAGGAACAGAAAGGTCCGCGAAATAACCGCGTTGCTCGATCAGTGAAACCAGAGAGCCTAATCTCTGTACTAGCTCTATCTATCAGGGAAGAAGGGAGGCGATTTCAAAGCGAAGCATTAACTGAAGGATACGCTTGCCCATGGCCTCATCCTCTAATCTTTTTTCAATTTTTGTTCTTTACACGTCAGCTGCTGAGTTTGCAGAACGCGTTGTTATGGCTGCGAGAGCTGTGCTGATCAATTCATGAAAATAGAAAATGTTGCGCCAGGATTGCAAGTGGCTATTGATCGCGTGTTCTTTTTCCTCTTCTCAGAAAATAAAGCGGACGCGTTGGGCTTGCTATGGATGGAGTTGTTGTTGGAGGGTAACAAGTCTACCTAAAGGTTACGATGGTCCTGGCGAAATTGAAAAAGAATCCAAGAAGTGCATTATGCAAGACCTCAATCAAGGTTTATTATATACATATATATATTCTAGAGTTTAGTTTTATTTGACTTAGTTATTACTCGCTTATAAGTAAACATTTAGTGGTTACTTTGTTACTTTTTGGCTAACCATATTCTTAATTAAAGGCTTGCAAGATATTATATACTTTGATTTATTAAATCATCATACATGTTTGGCTTATGACTTATCCTTACTGGAATGTATGATACTGTTTGGATTTTGCAGAACAAGTATGCATTGTAGCCATAATTGTCCTTGCTTGAAGCTTTTCTTCAGTTTTTTTTAAGTTGGAGATCGTAAGCTATATGAAGTTGCAAGACGATGGATAGTAAATAAGTTCATTCAAGTCCAATTTGATCAAGAAGAGGCGATCTTTATTTGAATTAAACTTTTCATATCATTCGTTTATGTGTTTGTGATTTTCGTGTACAATATTGCAAGATTAAAAAATGTTAAATTTGAATATATCAAAATGGGTGGTTTTTAGTAGAGATTAAAAATGTTTAAATATACAAATGTGATAACCAAAAAAGATTCCACGGGTCCAAATGGATCACCTTACCTCTGTTACATAAAAAATATGTTTCATTATCAAGTTACTGAGTACATTATATACTAATAATCTTAAGTTGTGTTCCACATCAACTACGCGTTTATGTAGAAAGCCGTAGTTTAGTACTAAGTGTTCTCATATACTGCATATGACATAACTAGAGGTGGTAAAATGGGTAGATGAGGTAACGGGTCAAAAAGGGTACTTTTTAGTAGAGATTAAAAATCTTTAAAAATACAAATGGGTCACCTCACATGTTATATAAAAAAATATGTTTTCATTATCAAGTTACGAAGTACATTATATGAGAATAATCTTAAGCCGTATTCTTTGGTACGAAGCGTTTATGTAGAAAGCTGCAATTTTGTTTTGGGGGCCATAAACTATGGGGGTTTGCTAATTATTCCAAGATTAGATGTGTCTGATGTATCTATGTCATCATTACTGACATGTTAATGTAATGTTCATATATCACAACCAATGTCATTTGATCATTAACATGTCAGTGTCATCAAAACTATCCATTTAAATTGATGATTATTTTTATTTTTATTACACCTTCTTGCGTAATTATTTTTTATTTAACTATTAGGTGTTTATAAAATTGACATTGATTGTTGACTTTATTAGTTTTTACATATGTTAAGGTTAAAGACCAAAATACATAAAACTTTTATTATTTTTATTGTTACAAAATTAAAAGCTTATCGAATAATTCATGTTTTTCTTATTATTTGCTTCATCTATTATCACAACCCGTTTATGCTAATTTAATATTAAAATATGTTTGTCATTTCTTACAAAAATCGTTCATTAAGCTATATCCGACGTTAGACGGGTCTTTAAACTAGTATTAAATATTCACATTAATTTTTTTGTCATCTTTTCTTTTGAGAGAAACTACATAGAAGTGATGATATAGTTGAGTTACCTAAAATTTTGTTTAGTTTAGCTGACGTTGTTTGTATACAACTAGTGAGTACTTTATGCTTCAAAGAATAATGGAAAATTCAAGATTTTGTTTAAATATTGATCTGAACCGATCAAAAGAGGCCTGGTTAAAGGAAATAAAAAGCACAAAATCCGACTGACCTGATCATTTTTACCTATAAATTTATACATATTGTATAACGAATTTCTAAATCCACCAAAATGCAATCCTAGTAAACTAATGGCAAAGGC
Source organism: Glebionis coronaria (assembly GCA_025667525.1). Classification (NCBI taxonomy): domain Eukaryota; kingdom Viridiplantae; phylum Streptophyta; class Magnoliopsida; order Asterales; family Asteraceae; genus Glebionis; species Glebionis coronaria. The sequence continues at coordinate 7,523 of JANFOE010002974.1, forward strand.
CTTTCTTTTATAATTTCAATTACTTTGCTAATAATAGATTTTCATTTATATAACAATAAATAGCTAGAGTTAAGATCTAATAAACACTTAAATTAGCATAAACCTATCTAACCAATCATAATCACCCATTTTCAAAAAAAAACCACTTTCCATCACTTTTTTAAAAATTAAATATCTCACAAACGATAAATCGTCAAACGAAAAGAAATACACAATTGTGACGAGAATTAAATCATCTATCTATCGAAGGGCACATGTATATACTTTCGACGAACTTTTTTTTCGACTTTTTTTTCTTAAGTTATGTCTAGAGAGAATCATATATGATTCGTCACGAATCATATATGATTCGTCACGAATCATATATGATTCGCGACCTTGATGGATAACAAAAGTAAGTAAACAACAACAACAACTGTATCTAATCTCTCAAAAAACGAGATATGGAGGAGGCGGGACGTAAACAGTCATTCTCCTACCCGAGGGTTAAGGAATGAACTTTTTCTTATTTATGTTCCTTACCGAGACCGTTTTTTACTCTTCCTTGACCAGCAACAGATATAAAAAACTTGATAGGAAAAAAGTAAAGAAAAGAAAAACATGAAGGTCTAAATATATAAAAGTCTTAGACCAACATCAAATATGTCTGGTTTCTAAACCCTAACTCCACATCACCGCCGACCGGAAACTAATACTAGGTACTTTTCAATATTTATAAATTATTATTATTAGTACTAAATGCATTATGATGGTGTTTGGGATTGCTTATTTTTCTACCTTATAAGTTCTAAATAAGCTGCTTAAATATAAGCACTTTAGGATATACTGTCTTGGATTTGCTTATTTTCTGAAAAAGGCGATAAGACCAAGCAAAAACGTGTTTGGTTGGATTATTTTGTAAAAAATGCAATAAGACTAAATAATAAGGTGTTATTTTTTGGATTTTTTTTCTAATGTATGTAATCCATTCAGAATGGGTTATTAGGTTGAATATGATTATACAAGTGATTTTAGTTTTATCCCAAATAAGTACTCTGCGCTAAAGTAAGCAGATAAGCGCTGATTCGAACACTCTAAACTGGTCATTTATTTATAAAAAAAACAGATACGCCAGTTATGCAGGAAAAATAAGCAATTCCAAACACTATGTTAAGAAAGGTGTTGATGCAGGTTTAGAGCTGACTTTAAGTTTTGTTGTTTTGATTTGGATATTAGGTTACGTGTTAATAGTGTTGATAGAATGGAAGAAGTAATAGTGTCGGCTCCAGTCCAGGAGTGTTTAGATATGAAAGTTGATAAAGTTGAAGCTGATGCTAAGCTCACTGTACGAAAGAAACCAAAAAGGCGAAAAAGGGGCCAAGCAAAAAAGAAATTATTAGCCAAAGGAGAAGGTTGTGACAATCCAAATACAAGCGTAGGTGCAATTTCATCTGCTGATCAGGTTATTAGGTTAGGTATTACTAGTAATAGTTTTGCTAGAATGGAAGAAGTAATTGTGTCGGCTCCAGTCCAGGAGTGTTTAGATACGAAAGTTGATAAAGCTGGAGCTGATGCTAAGCTCACTGTACTAAAGAAACCAAGAAGGCGAATAAAGAGGCAAGCAAAAAAAAAATTATTAGCCAAAGGAGAAGGTACTGAAAATCCAAGTACAAGCGTAGGTGCAATTGCATCCGTTGATCAGGAGATGATGGTGTTACGTCCAGCCGCTACAGTTGATGAAAGGAGTTCAATTCCAAGTACAAATACAACTGATCAAATAGCCTCAGGTGACACTTTGAGTACTAAAAAGAGGAAGAGAAATCAAATGGTCAAGAAGACAATCATGGGTGACGTTTTGAGTGCTAAAGTTGATGAAGTAGTGAGTGGTGAAATGGTTCCGGGCAAAACCGTAACCGATGACACAACACCAAAAAAGAAACCGAAAAAGAGAAAGAAGAAAAACATGAAAGGTAAGCGTGCCGTTTTGAGTGCTAAAGTTGATGAAATAGTGAGTGGTGAAATGGTCCGGGACAAAGCTGTAACCGATAGTACACTACCAATGCAGAAAGTTGAGGATGACATTTCGAGTGCTAAAGTTGATGAAATAGTGAGCGGTGAAATGGCTCTGGACAAAGCTGTAACCGATAATACAACACCAATGAAGAAAGCTGAGGGTGACGTTTTGAGTGCTAAAGTTAATGAAGTGAGTGGCGAAACGGTTCCCAGTAAAACGACAACCAATAATACAACACCGAAAAAGAAAAAGAGAAATAAGAAAAAACGGAAATTGACGACAGTTGCAGGTGACATTTTGAGTAGTTGTGAAAACATTCAGGGCAAGGTAAATGCTATAGATGGCTCGAGTGCAACAGAAGTTACTGAAGCAATAAGTGGTGAGACGGTCTCGTGTAAGACTGCACTTCCTGATGTGAAGATGGTGTCAAAAGAAGAAGAGCACACAGAAGCTGCCAATGGAAAAATGGTATCGAGTGCAGCCGTGAATCATAATGTGAACGGTGCAGTTAGCAACAGTCCAACCATAGGGAAAGTTTTGACTCCCCAAAACTCACAAAGCTTGAAAGCTGACAATGGTGGAATGGGTCCAGGTACAACTGCAACAGATACTACAGCATCAAAAAAGAGAAAGAGGGGGAAAAACAAGAAAAAGAGTCCACTTTCGGGTGACATTTCAAGTACATGTGAGAACATTCAGGATAAGGTAAATGCAATAGATGGATCGAGTGCAACGGAAGTTACTGAAGCAGTAAGTGGTGAGGCGGTCTCGTGTAAAACTGTACTTCCTGATGTGAAGATGGTGTCAAAAGAAGAAGAGCACACAGAAGCTGCCAATGGAAAAATGGTATCGAGTGCAGCCGCGTATCATAATGTGAACGGTGCAGTTAACAGTAGTCCAATCACAGGAGAAATTTTGAATCCTCAAAACATACAAAACTTGAAAGCTGAAAATGGTGAAACGGGGCCAGGTACAACCGCAGCAGATACTACAGCATCAAAAAAGAGAAAGAGGGGGAAAAACAAGAAGAAGAGTCAACTTTCGGGTGACATTTCAAGTACATGTGAGAACATTCAGGATAAGGTAAATGCAATAGATGGTTCGAGTGCAATTAAAGTTCTTGACACAAAGGTTACCAATAAGATGGAATTAAGTGATATTACAAATCATAATTTGGATGGAAAGAAAGGCCCACAAGCTGTTAATAGTGAGATTGGCGCAAGTACTACGGCTTCGAAGCAGAAAACAAAGAAACAAAAGGTTGATGTAAATCCTAGTGAAAACAAAGAGATGATGACTCAGGCAACACCGGGGAAAAAGCTTATTATTTTTGATGTAAATGGGATGCTGGCAGATATTGTTTTCCCTCGACCAAAAGATGTTGAAGCGGATAAATATTCTCACGGTAAAGCAGGTATGATTTGTTTTTTGTTGTGCTTTTTAGTGATAATCTAATGTTGTATCTGTTTTATATAAATCATGGATTGTTGTTTACTAAACTTACTTTTCGATGCAGTATTCAAGAGACCGTATTTGGACGATTTCCTGTCTTTTTGTTTCGAGAAATTCAATGTTGGGATTTGGTCTTCAAGGATGAAGTACTGTTTGGTTCAATTTTCTCTCTTTAGTTTCTTCTTTTTATAGCATGCAGTATATGTAACTATTGTATATATTGTAGGAAAAACTTGGACCCGGTCGTTGACTGTCTGTTCGGAGATCTAAAAAATAAATTGCTATTTATTTGGGTGAGTAATAGTAGTATAAAATCTTATTGTCATAAATGCGATTTAAACGACACTGATGTGTTACACGTCTGGAAAATTCAGGATGCTTCCCATTGCAGAAATTCAGGGATGAGGTCTCTTGAAGACCGATATAAGTTCATTGTCTTCAAGGAGCTGAGAGAGATTTGGGTGAAAGGAACTTTTAATGAATCAAATACATTGTTGTTAGATGATTCTCCATACAAGGCATTGATCAATCCTGTAAGATTATTTCCTTCTCGTTTGAACTTGTAAATTCTTATGCATACTGAATTTGGCTTTGTAGAAAGTACTCATTTTGCATTCTTTACATTATGCATCTTGCAGAAGCACACGGGAATCTTTCCCACTTCATACAAGTACACAGACACGAATGACGATTGCTTAGGTGAGTGATTTTATAAATAGATTTTGCTTCAATGCTGTCACATATATCAAGTATTAAGGCTGTGTTTAATTGTTCTGAGTTCACTGGTTTCTCTTCTTTTTGATTTGTGAGTATCTCCCTCTTCAGTTCTCCTGGCACTAAATGAAAGCCCCAATCACATCGTTATTTCTCTATGCACTTCAAAGTATGATACAAAAAATGATCATTAAGGCCAAAACACTCGAGCATCCTTGTATTTAAGCGATACCAACGCCACTTTTGATTTCCTTTTTTTTTCTTTTTAGTTGCTAGTGGAAGTAGAGAGATGGAAATTATCACCAAGTTATATGCAAAAAAATTTGTTTCGTAACGCGTTAAATGGGTATAATACTTCAAGTGGCTAAAAATCTGAATGGGTCTAGCCAGTCAAAACTCGGTCTAACTTGTATATTTTTTTTTTGTAACAGACAAAAACAATGTTCTTATATTATTAGAGTTTTTTTAATCATATACTAGCTGATAGTTACACTACACCAAATCCAGGAAATGGGCATAAAGTGCGTTGTTGGGTCGGTCCAGCTTGCAAAGTGACCCATCCTAGTAATTAGCCGATTTTTATCTGGTGCCCAACTAGAGGTGGCAAATTTTGCCCATTTTGATAAATATGGGCACTTTTTGCCAATTTCCAAAAAAGGATGGGGCACTTTTTGCCCATTCTTTATAATTAACGGGCTAACGGGCGCATATGTAAGAAACTTATGGGCTTAATGGGCGCACATGTAAAACACTAATTAGGCTACTCGGCGAATATTTTATATTTAGTTTTTATCCCCGGCTTATAAACTAAGTATTTTTATTTTTTAATTCTACGTTTTTATGTCTTTTATCTCATTTTAGCTTGCGCCCGTTTAGCCCGTGCCCGTTTAGCCCGTCGCCCGTTTAGCCCGCCCGCCCGTGCCCGTCTGCCCGCCCGCCCGTCCGCCCGTTTTGCCACCTCTATGCCCAACCCATCTTTTTGTCACCTTCATTGAAAGATTTTAGAAAGATGTCTGTTAGTGTAACTGATGTGATACTTCTTTCTACAGGTCCAACTGGCGCACTCCGAACCTATCTTGAAGGTTATGCAGCTGCTGATGATGGGAGGACATATGTAGAGCAAAACCCGTTTGGTCAAGGCCCCATTGATAAAATGAACAGAGATTGGAAATATTATTCACGTGTTCTCAACAGTCAGAAAGAATACTGTGCGAAACCTATTTAAATGTAGCAGAGTAGCACCAACATCACTAGGAAAGACACCAATGAGTAGTAAATGTTTTGCAAAAAACTTGGCATTTTGATTATATATATATTTTTTTGGCTCAGTTTTTGCCAGCATAAATTTTGCGAACAGAACTTGCTTCAGCATGGTTTATGCTACGAAACTTGTTCTAGTGCTGTGCATAAAGCACGTGTACTCCATAGATTTGTGTAACTTATTTAATTTGATGAAACTCGTTCTACTTAGCATTTTACAGTTTGTGAATCTTGTAAGCTTTATATAAAAGTCATGAGGTTGTACTTTTAGAAACTGGAGACCAAAGTTGGATAGAAACTGGCATTACATGACGTGTTATCGGCTAGTTGTGTGTATAAAGAAATTATTGCGTTATAAGTTGAACTTTGAAGCCAATTTTCCTAATGTGAGAACGCTACGATCACATGCATATTTTAATACCGACCGGACCCCTAGGCAAGAGTTGGGTTCGAACTTCTTCAAAGACCACCACAAAGTGTGAATTGGTGAGAACGCTCTGATCACATGCATATTTTGATACCAACCGGACCCCTAGCCAAGAGTTGGGTTCGAACTTCTTCAAAGACCACTGAGTGTGTGTGGAGAGAGTTGGGTACGAACTACTTTCATGACTTTCTATAACTAGCCAACTCAGCGTTTGCGGAGAGAAATGGAACCACTTTGGAGTGCCCAAAATGGTGTGGCACGCTTGGTTCTGTCTGTTTTTAATTTCTCTAGCAATTTATCGCGTATTATTTACGAATAAGATATAAGACATCGGTTAGTTCGTTGATTGAATTATTAGACTTATTTACTTGGTGGAAAAAGGATATTAACCTACTATGAATCTATGATAGCTAGGCTGGAATTTGAAATCGTAATCTTTGTACACGACAAAAGGTTGAAACAAAGTAAGTCATTGCTAATTCTTTGCTTTGGGCCACTTACACTGTGTTCTCGAGTTGGTGTATGAAGAAAAAGGAAAAGAAATGGATTGATTTTTGTATCTCTAGTTATTTTTTAGTAAAAGAAAAGAAATTGGAAAGGAAATAAAGTGGTACTTTTCTTGAAATATCTTCCTCCCATTTTTGGGAGGAAAGGGAAGGAAATGAAATTAGAACTTAAGTTAATGTTGTTAAAAGACTAATATACCCTTTTTAAAATACTTAATACTAACAACTAAAGGGGATTTATGTAATTTAAACAACTTCCTTTCCTTTTCCTCTCACTTAAAAACATGATTATGGTTAATTTCCTTTCTCTTTCCTTTAACTCAAGAACATATAAATTACACCTACTTTTCTTTTCTTTTTTCTTTTCTTTTTCCTTTCCTTTTTCCTTTCCGTTTCCATTTCCTTTCATTCAAAACTCGAAAACTGAGCGTTAGGTTGACCTACACTACATGTTGTCTTCAAGACTTCAACTAGCCCATGATACAGATAATCATTTATATATGTGTGAATCTTTGTGTTATGTTTATTTTATTATGAATAACAAGTGTTATATACCGTCACAAAGACATTTTCTTAGGAAATTTTCTTGTCATCAAAGCACATATGTGTAACTTCACGAATTTAAGACACCCTCGGTCCAAATTCCAGAAGGGATGGGGTTTACTTCGTCCCAACCAGGGTATAGATAATAATCCTAGCTACGTACCAAAACAATGGTTACCGAATATCACTTGGAATCGTGTAATCACTTTCCAAAAGTAAATTATTCGACCATAATGCCTGGGTATCACGAATACCTACTTGGGATAAGACCAAATGCAGTTAGTGATTTAGGCACAAATCTCTAACCCTTTTGTTGCTATGTGTTTCTTGTTTTTTTGTCTCTCTTTCATGCAAGTTATGAATACCTATTTATAGGTGTAGCACTCAAACCCTAGTTAGTGGAATTAAGATGAATTAACGGCCAATTAATCTCCTCTTAATGTGCTCCATAATACCAGGAAATTGGTTACAAGACCAATTAAACGTGGTCATTAACTCCACTTGAATCGGTCAAAGACCTTGTACAAGTTCAGCTCCAACATTTGTCTATTCTTCAGTCCCACTGAAGCATCAGCAAACACTGAAGGGTGTTACCGCTGAATCCTTCAGTACTGAAGAAGACTTGCTGATGAGTAAACACTGAAGACTAGTCTTCAGTGGAGTTACTCCCTGATGAATACCTTCAGTCCAGAGTTATACTCTCTGAAGATCATCAACGATGCTGAACAAACTTTAACCACAATATGAGACAGGGTGTTCAGGGACTTATGGGTGTACACTCCGTACCTCCTTCCCCATTTACCAGTATGAACTAGCCCACAATTGAACTATATTTCCAACAATCCTCCCCAATATAGTACAATTCCTTTTGCATGAAAATTAACATTAACAAAACCAGTGCATAATGAAAATATCCTAAGGATTGAATTTCCTTCTTAGTACAATACTTCAAACATTCGAGAATCAGGGTGTTCTAAGAGTTGAACCCTTCAACTACTTTGAATACCTGAAGATAGAATACACACAAGTTTTCAAATACATAACAACTCCTGACACTTCTAGCCATGTGTCCATACCCAAATTCATATATGTTGTAAGAGCCAAGTCCATGCTCCCTGAGGCGGAAAAACCTCAACATTTACATAGGTGGTTCCTCTTTAGTTCATGCTCTTGCTTCAGCACTTTTTCAAAGACATTAACCATTGAGAAGTTTATAACTTCATCCTCCTTCATCAAGTACAAGCACATCCTTGGGATGATATACATGTGCTTCAGTCCCGTGAATGTTCAGCTTTCCATATTGAACTCAGCTCCCAAGTTTCCTCAGGAGGGAGTTGGGTGTCCTAGCATTCAGTGACTAGAGTGGACTTTTAAACCCATCCCTTCAGCAGACTTTATAACCAAGTCTCTAGCCAATCCCTTCATCAAGTGATCATCTAAATTTTGTTGAGACCTCACAAACTCTATTGAAATCACCCCATTCATGATTAGTTCACGAATCATGCTCTGTCTAACACCTAAGTGTCTAGACTTACCATTGTACATCTGGCTATATGCCTTAGCCAATGTAGTTGCACTATCATAACGGATAGAAAGGGGTGCCATAGGTTTGACCCACAATGGAATCTCAAGAAGCAAGTTTCTCAACCATTCAGCTTCTTTGCCAGCAGCTACTAGAGCCACAAACTCAGATTCCATGGTAGAACCAGTAATGCAAGTTTGCTTCTTGGATGCCCAAGAAATTGCACCACCACCAAGTAGGAATACCCAGTCACTGGTGGATGAATTATCCTCAGTATTGCTGATCTAACTTGCATCAGTGTAACCTTCTAACACTGATGGATATCCAGTATATGACAAACAATAATCTATTGTTCCTTTCAAATACTTTAGTACCCTCTGAATAGCTTGCTAATGCTGAGTACTAGGATTAATAGTGTACCTACTCAGTTTACCCATAACAAATGCAATGTCAAGCCTAGTACTAGTCATGGCATACATCAAGCAACCAATCGCCCTAGAATACTCACGCTGGGAGACAACCTGTCCATTGTTAGGCATCAGTTTCTCACTTGTATCCATAGGTGTACTCACTGGAATACAATCAAAGTGACTGAATTTCTTCAGCACCTTCTCTATGTAATGAGACTGAGAATTACAATACCATCACTTTCATGTGTAAGACCCCCAAAATCAGGCAAGGAAACAACTAGGCAGCAAGGGGGTGCCACGTCATGATACAAGAAAAATTGAAACACTGCTGACACAAAGTTGACGTAATAAAAACATATACATTACATCATCTATATCAGATATTTTAAACAAAAGTCCCAGAGTTTTATAAGCGGAAAAATCTATTATTTAATTATGGTTTTGTAACATATAGTCACAAAAAATATAAAATAACTTGTGACAGCTTTTACCAAAACCAAACTTTAACAAGTAACACATAAATCTCCAAGCTGTGATAATATCCTGCGGGCTCCCATCCAAGCAAAGCTAAGTAATAATACCTGAGATTAAACATGTAAAATCGTCAACATAAAGTTGAGTGATATTCATAGGTTTAGCAGTAAAGGTGTGGAACACAAGCATTCATTTGTAAAACAAGTAAATAGGGAAAATGGTTATGATCATTAACCATAGTCCGAAACCACTATTATTGCTGTTTAGTTCATGAACCGAAGCTTAACTCAATATAAGTTCCTCTAGGGAGTATTCAGCCTAAATACTCAAGTAACAAAACAAATGTAATGCGTCAATGGTTAAACAACCGCAACATGGGACGGGGATTGTCAGTCCCGATGGATCCACCCACAACATTCGCGCTTAGCAACATAAGTAAATTAACGGTTCATGATCAAGAGAGGAAACTTAAGGCTATTGACTAAAAGCAATAATATCAATGAAAACTGTTGGAAAGCATACAAGTCTGGATAGCATACAAGTTCTGGATAGCATACAAGTTCTGGATAGCATACAATTTTTTAAATGGATGTGTTCCACCATGTAAAATCTCACCCCGCGTTTAGAAACAATGTGCAAGTAGTAAAAGGGGCTATGAACTCACCTTAATCCACAAGATCAAAAGATGCGATAGAAATCGACGCGAGAACCAAAAGTTTTTTAGGAACGACCTATAAACGAATTATGTTTCTAGGCATATGTGTGAAATAGAATGAATGCACATGATTATATACTTGATTCATACAGATTAGGCATTGTACATATGGTTTTCAAAAGTCAAAAAGTCAAACTTCCCAAAAATAGTAAGTTCTCGACACTTATAAAGACTCGCTTTGATAGTTTTACTAATTGGCCGAAACTTCATTCGACTTGCAAAAATCATAATTCTCAAACCGTAAATCGTTTAGACCACTTCTTTACATCCCTAGATCCTAAAAGAGTCTACTTTTCTGTAACAATTACCATGAAACCTTAAATCTCAGTTAAATTGGATATATAATTTTAATACTACAAGTCAGTCCTAAAGAAAACATGTGTCTGATTTTATGGCTTACGGAAACGTGCGTAATTTGAAATCTGCAAGTGCTATCAAATCAAACTCAGTGGGAGGTGATAGCCCTCTGAGTTATCTACATGGATCAAGAGCTCTTTTTAAAAAGTTGTAGAAAAATCTTAAGTTATTACCCGTTTATCAGCAGTGTGCAAAATCAGACTCGTTTTATCAAAAAAATCATAATTAAATAACGGTAACACATCTCACAATGAGCTTTCTTGATACATCAATTTAAGGCCTGTATCTAGGTCCAAATATTTTTAACTAACTGTATAAACCCATATAACATTTTCAAAATCACAAAAACATCACAGACCTTCAAAATCTATACCAAAATTTAATTAGCCCACTCATATTGATGTATATTATAATATATAAACCCAATTAAAGTGAGACCAATTAGAAATGAAAGATATAAGTGTCCTCTACAGTTCACAATTTTACATACTTAGGTGTTTATGTACAAAAATTTCAAGTTATTGACCATATACAGCAGGTGTGCAGAATCTGCGCACCTTCACCATTTAAATCATAACTAAATCATAGGACCTCGTCTTGGATTGAACGAGCCGGCAAAACGAACCTAAGACCTGGAGCTATCTCATTATATTTTTCATTTGAAAGTTAATCCCACGAAACATTTCTAATACAACCCAATAACACAGACCTATCAAAATCAACCATTCAATCTATCCAAGCACTAGTTTTAACTTATTTTCAAATCTTCAAACCTCATACAATGCCATAATCAATCCAATCAAAGTAATAACATGTAAAATAAGTGTGAGTACAGAACCCACATCAAAAATCATGAATAAATCAATATTAAAAACTGTAGGATATGTAAATCTTGCTTATGTTTTAGAGAGAGAAAGATAGATGATTTCACACTTCTAGAGAGAGAAAGTTTAAGAACTATGTGTTATTTGAAATAAAATCACCACCCTTTCCATCAAAGGAGAGGGTTTATATACCCAAGCCTTGTGATGGGCTTGGGCTTACAATATTGGGCCTGCCTACACATGTTGTAGGCTAGGCTTGGCCTTGTTTGTTTAATAAAGATATCTAGACTACGAGCTACTACTTAATATATTGTCGGAGTGACCGAATCTTTCTAAATACGTAAAAACGTATTTCCAACAATCTCCCCCTAAGGGAGGTCACTCCAAACAAGGGTGTTACCCTAGTTAAAATAATAAAATAAACCTAGCATACTATGCTTGTCTTGAGCTCGTAGTCTTCGTCTTTCTTTTCTTTTTCTTTTCTGGTGAACATGCTGATGTGATCTTTGATATCAATCTTTAGCATTAATCTCTTGCCTTGATCTTGTGCATCCATCACTTGTGACCTTCGCCTCCTCGTGACATCATGTCCCACATACTTATACCTTTGTAATTCTTGAAAGCTTCAGAGTTTGATACAACGGAAGACTTAACTTTTAGGCTTTCTTGAATTTGTTGAAGTATTAAGTACGAAAAGTATAAGCATGCGGGGACGACTTTTTCTCGGATTCCGCAACGTCACCGTCTTCAAATGTCGCAACATAAGTAGACACGAACGAAATGGCTTTGAACATTTCATTCTAATTCGATAGCATTTTACCTCCGGTCGCTGAAGACTGTTGGACGATATAAAATATCGTACTTGTGGCAGGTAGATTTAATTAAAAATCTCCTTGACAAGATTTCGCGGGTAAACCCGTTCTCTTTACTCGACCGTCCAAAGCTGACTGCGAACGTATAGAGTGAATCATTTGGATTAAATTATCCGCATGATTGAAGCCGTCAATTCTGATTCCTGGAACAAGTTTGATTCATTAAAGAATCGCACCATCGTTGCTTTCTAGTTGTCACGAGCTTGATTCATATTGAATCTTGCAAGTTACCTACCAAGTGCTGTTTGATGTTAACATTAGAAGGATTTCCACTCATCACTGTGAACACTAAGGTATCACTCTGAGTGTTCTGGCAAGATCACTTAGATATTGCGTAGAGGCCTGAAACGTGTTTAAGTTCAGCTAAGAATTAAACCACTATTGCTTTCCAGTTATCACAAGTTTGATTCATAAAGAATCGTACAAGTCACCTACCATGAGCTTTTTGATATTCGCTCAAGAAGGATTTCCATCTTCATTGTAAATACTTTCGTATTACTCGGATGTTCAGGCAAGATCATGAAGATTTTGCGTAGGACTCTTAAGATCTTTCTTACTTTTCACAGTGTGTGAAGAAGCAAGAAAATATGAAAGTGTGTCCTAATGAGATATGTGATGATCTTAAATGGCTCTAGACTCGATCGTGCATTTTGGATTTTAGTGATCGGAGGCTGGAGAGGAGTGCCACCATTTCAATACCAATTTATTCGGAGTGAATAAATCGATAGGTAACGTGTTGTCTCCGTGTGATTAAAACGAATATCTTTTAAAAGATATCTGAGTTAGCTAGGATGGGTTGTGCATTGCATCACTGGGTCCATGATGTCTATCTTCAATATCGAGCATCATTAAAATGATCTCAATAGCATATGTGTTGACCCGGTTTCTGCCTAAGGTTGTAAGTAGGGCTTCTTTCTTTACACCCTTTATCTTTTACAATTCTTTTTCATTCTTCAACCCCTTCAATGCTTACCAATACGTCATAACTAGCACCTTGTTGTGATTGTTCCAGTACTAACTTAAGTACTTGGTCGGCATTCAGCTACGTTCACAATCTTTCTCCATCTTTCCTAAGGACTACTATTTCTAGCTATGGAATGTCCTTGGGAAGATTTCTCCGGTTTAGGAAGAATCATTGGACTTAACCTATCCTACCATCCTTATGTCACCACAATCTTCATCGTCGTGAAATAAATGGGTTTTGGGTAAGTATATGTCACCATGAAAATCCATTTTGATATAGCAAATCCATTTTGCTCCCCCTTAACATATGCCACGATATTCGAAAACATTTCGCATATGTCGGGATGAGCCAACACATTAAGTCAAACCATTTGTGATAATTACCCATATTAAATCACATTTTCTCCCCCATATTAAAAATATTAACCCAATCGATGTTTTTAATATCAATTGATTTAATGAAGTTTTAACAAAGGTTTTGGGAAGGAAAATGCAAGTCCGTTGTATCTTCATGATACCAAATGTATGAGATATGGTACCGATTTGTAACATGATCACATATTCACCATATTAGAAAAAAATGACAAGGTTGGACCTGATTGATGAGAACATCATATGATAAAATCAAATGGTTCTTGTCGGCATATGTTGGTCGCCTCGTCAAGTCTGAAGTCATCTCTTGACACCACGTGTACGATTGGTATTGTTGTCTTGACACCAGTTAGTGAGCTTGGCACGTTCGGCATCGAAGATTCTGAATGCTTGACAATTGCTCCCCCTCAATTGTTGAGCCGTGTTCTATTGAAAGAGTTGTAGTCGCCGTTTGAGTAGTCGCATCGTCGAGTATGTAGATACCAATTGTAGATTGCTATGGTTGTAGAGATGATAACTTCATAAAAACGAGACTTCTCTTGTTTTAACAAATAAATGCACTGAAACGTACATTGATTTGTGTTAGACCAAGTTATAAAGTAAACTTGATCCCTTACAAGGTTTTAAAGTAAACCTTGCCCGAGAAAATTAATTCCCGTTGTGAGCCAAAGCTTTCATTAGAAATACTTGACTTTAATGTGAAAACCGGGTTGTAGTCTGAAATAACTACAAGCCATTAGGGCACGTTTTATGAAATATTTACAACTTTTGTACGAACTCTATTTATGGCGCCGTGTCGATATTAATCAACATTTCTAAGGCCGTAAATATTATCGTACCAAAAGACATGCCTTTGAAAAATAAAGTAAAATTATTTTTGGATTTTCCTAGATTTTTCAATTTTTATGGTTTTTATATGGCTTTATATTTTTGTATTTTCCTTTTGTGGATAAAAAATATAAACAATATATACAGATGATCAGCAAGGATACGAAGAATAGTTTACCACCATATTCTTTCGCTTCATCTGCCAGTTCCTTTAGAGTCTCAGGCGAAAAAGTTCTCATTCCTAGCTTGTCGGCCAAAAATTCCAATTGAGCGCGATCTAAAGCCTTCGTGAAAATATCCGCCAATTGATACTCAGATCGGACAAAGTAAAGCTCGATCACTCCCTTTTCCACTTGCTCCTTGATGAAGTGGTAGCGAATGTCAATATGCTTCGACCGGGAGAATTGAACATTGTTGCAGCATAAGGCAATTGCACTTTTGTTGTCGCAGTACATCGGAATTTTGTTGAAACCTAGACCATAGTCGGTTAATTGCGATCTCATCCAAAGAATTTGAGCACAGCATCCGGACATAGCTATGTATTTTGCTTCCGTACTTGAAATTGCAGCGCTTTTCTGCCTTTTCGATGCCCAACTGGTTAGTCGATCTCCTAGTAGTTGCAAAGTTCCACTCGTGCTACGCCTTGTATCTTGACAACCCGCGTGATCCGCATCTGCATATGCCATTAGTGCAATCGAGGAGTCCTTCGAATACCAAAGTCCCCGATTAATGGTTCCTTTAAGATACCGAAAGATCCGTTTAACAGTAGCTAAGTGTAACTCAGTAGGCCTAGTTTGATACCGAGCACACATACATATAGCAAACTAAAGATCAGATCGACTAGCTGTGATATACAGAAGAGTACTGATCGTTCCACGATACAGTGTCAGATCAACGGCAACTCCATGTGGATCTGCATCAAGCTTAGTTCTTTCCACCATTAGAGTATCCACGGGGTCGCAAGATTCCATCTTATATTTCTTAAGAGATTCAAAGGCTTACTTGGATTGATTGATAAAGATGCCTCTGGGACTCTGAGATATCTGAAGACCTAAGAAGAATGATACCTTGCCCATCATTTACATCTTAAACTTGAAAGACATGAGTTTCCCAAACTCGTCGGATAAGGTTTGGGTCGAGGCTGCAAACATAATATCATCAACATATATTTGTACCATAATTATATCTTTACCTCGTTTCTGAATGAACAACGTGGGATCCACCTTGCCTTTAGCGAAACCTTGTGTAATGAGGAATTGTGATAATAGATCATACCATGCGCGAGGAGCTTGCTTCAACCCATAGAGAGCCTTCTTAAGCTTGTATACATAATTAGGATAATTAGTATTCACAAAACCATCCGGCTGTTGAACATAGACCTCTTCCTTGATTTCACCATTAAGAAATGCCGTCTTCACATCCATCTGATAGACGATCATATTCATGTGGGTTGCATAAGCGAGGAATATTATAATAGCTTCCAAACGGGCAACAGGTGCAAAGGATTCCATAAAGTCGATGCCCAATAATTGCTTGTATCCACGAGCTACTAGTCGAGCTTTATTCTTCAATATTCCGCCTAACTGATCGAGTTTCACCTTGTAAACCCATTTCAAAGTGAATAATTGCACTTGATCCAACATGGGACAAGTTCCCATACTTCAAGACGTATAAATTCATTAAGTTCTTCTTACATAGCTTCTATCCAACAGGATTGAGTAAAAGCTTCTTGCCATGTCTTAGGTTCAACTTCAGTGAGAAAAGCATCAAAATGACAAAACATTGCATTTCCTTGTAACTGACTTCGTGTGGATACCGGACGATTAGGGTCACCAATAATAGAATCTATAGGATGATCCTTTGTCCACTTGCTGTCATGTTCACGAATCTGTGGATCGGAGTAAACTGTAGTAGGAGCTTCCTCTGAGGTGGACGACCCGACTTGATTATGAACGGGAATTGGTACACCAAAGAATGGAAGTTCACGCATTTGAGCGAATTCCAAATCGTGATCATCATCATCCTCTTCATCATCAATGGGCATGACATGGGTAGTTGAAACATGTGTTGGTTGAAAATTACTCGTTGAAGGTATAGCTTGACCAATTGTAGGTGCAGACGTATCTGATTGTGCAACGGTTGCTGGAGCGACAACTTCGGTTACCGGAGCTATTACCTCAGGTTCTGGAGCAACAATACTTGGAGGAGTAAAGAATTCATCAAAGAACGGTTGAAACAATGTATCCCATTCAGTCCTAGAAGGTGGTAAAAATGATGATGAAGTGGGGTTGTTTGGGACAAGACCCGAACTAATGTTACTGGGTCCCATTTCATGAAGTGTGGGTTCAGAGCTGCTTTGCTCAGAAGCTATCACTGTCAGCTCATCAAAATCAACATTCATAGTTTCGAGGATCTTACGTGACTTACGATTGTAGATTCGGTATGCCTTCTTTGCGGGTGCGTAACCAATGAAAATACCAATATCAGCCTTTGGTTGAAGTTTTCCCAAATTGTCACCATCATTATTTGGATAGCAAAGAGAACCAAATACATGAAGATATGATAAATCTGGTACTTTTCCATGGAGAAGCTCATAAGGTGTTTTACCATGACGTTTACGAATTAGTGACCGGTTTTGGGTGTACACTGCTGTAGATACTGCTTCTGCCCATAAAAATAATGAAGCCTTTGCATAAATTAACATCGTTCGAGCAGCTTTCATAAGTGTGCGATTTTGCCTTTCAACAACACCGTTTTGTTGTGGAGTGCATGCAACGGATGTTTCATGAGATATGCCAACTTCTTCATAATAATGACGCAAGATTTGATTCACAAATTCGGTTCCATTATCTGTACGAATGCGTCGGACAGTAGTGTTGAGACGCACTTGAATCATCTTGAGAAATCCGATGATGAATTTAGGTGCCTCATTTTTTGTTGTAAGAAATTTCACCCAAGTAAACCGAGAGTAATCATCGACAATTACGAGGATGTACTTTTTGCCACTAAGACATTCAACACGCATTGGCCCACAAAGATCCATATGCAACAAATAAAGTTTCTCTTGGTTGGTGTCTTCCGTCTTGGGTTTGTATGATTTCTTAGTGCTTTTCCCCATTGTACACGCGGAACACAAATGATCCTTGTGAAATGAAAGTTTAGGAAGACCACGAACAAGTTCGTTTTTCGCCAAATGATTAATAGCGTCAAAGTTAAGATGAGATAACCGTCGATGCCATAACCATGACTTAGTCTTTGATGCTTTGGAGAGAAGACATACGAGAGAAGCGGCCATCATGTCTTGTAGAGACAAAGTATACAAATTATTCCCTCGAGTACCTTTCAATAAATCAACCCCTTCCAAATTACGAATGAAGCAGGTATGCTCTCGAAAAGCAACTTCTAGGTTTGCATCACAAAATTGTCCCACAAAAAATAAGTTGTGACCGAGACCTTCCACATAATACACTCTTGAAATTATAACATTCCTAATATGATATTCACCATAGCCCATTATCTTTGCAATATGATCATTTCCAAATCGAACCGTACCAAGAAACTTGCTGACGAAATTTCTGAGCTGAGAGCGATCTCCGGTCATATGCTTGGAGCAACCAGAGTCCAAATACCAGAGAACAATTTGGACCACCTGTTTTCAACAACAACAGTAGACAATGCATTGCAAACTATTGGTTCCAGAGTGTTAGCAGATACAGATAAGATATTATCAGAATTGCTAACATGTTTGTGACCCTTAGATTTCCTGCGTTTTCTAATGTGAGTTTTAGCACTAACAGGTTTTATTGTTCCAACTTTCTTAGGTTTTGGATTATTCGCGGGCACTACAGTGGGAGTAGACCTATTTAAAGGGCACTTGGTTCCATCAGTAGTGTCGGTGTTCCTAGTTAAAAGACACGTTTGTGTTTTGGTAGCCTTGGTACTCCTAGTTAAAGGGCACGCTTTCTTCGATTTAGTGGGAGTGATCCTAGTTAAAGGGCACATATTTCCTACTATAGTGAAAGTTCTACTAGTGGGGCGCCACATCCTACCAATTTGGGTTAACACATTCCCAGTCGGTTTCCATTCTAATCCATTTTTCCGGGCATGCATCTCATTCACATGGTCAATAAGGCAAGAATCATGACGACTAGAAAACATACATTCATTGCAATTCCAACATTTCAAATTAGAATTCACAGTAGGCTTAGAACGCTGCACAACCGCAGAGCCTTTATGTTTAGCTACATGATTCTTTTTATTCAAAACAGAAATAACATTCCTAGGATGGGCTTCTACTTTCTTCTTCTCTTGACTACTAGATGGGGGCAAGATCCTATCATTCTTCTTGTTTCTTTTAAGCTTAGATCTTTGAGCCTTAGTAGTGGTGATTACTCCTATAGAAGGCAACACGGGAATATTAGAAGCTGGTTTTGATTCCACCTTATCTTTAGTGACCAAAGTTTGAGATGGTTTAGTCCTAGGGCCCTTATTAAATGGTGTGACGGCTATAAAGGTCCTTTTGATTGCACTAGAGGATGATGTTGAGACAGTGGCTGCGTTATCCACAACATTCTTACCTTTTAGAGTACGAAGTGTTTCCTTTAACTCAGCCAAGGCCAGATTTTTATCACAAATTTGTTCCCTCAAATCAGATCTTTCCACCGAATTTCGATTCAATTGTTCAATCAATGATTGATTCTGTGCAGTGGTATTAGCACATGCGGGCTTTACTGAATCGAAGAGTCGTGTATCTTTCTGTTTTAAGTTATCAACTTTGGTCAAAATCATGGAAACTCGATTATCTAGATCAAGTTTAAAATTCTCAGCGGCCTCAAGTACGTTCACACAATTAAGCTCCTTAGATTTCTCTATGTCTATCGGCAAAGATTTAGCAACTTTGTAGGATATGTAAATCTTGCTTATGTTTTAGAGAGAGAAAGATAGATGATTTCATACTTCTAGAGAGAGAAAGTTTAAGAACTATGTGTTATTTGAAATGAAATCACCACCCTCTCCATCAAAGGAGAGGGTTTATATACCGAAGCCTTATGATGGGCTTGGGCTTACAATATTGGGCCGACCTACACATGTTGTAGGCTAGGCTTGGCCTTGTTTGTTTAATAAAGATATCTAGACTACGAGCTACTACTTAATATATTTTCGGAGTGACCGAATCTTCCTAAATACATAAAAACGTATTTCCAACAAAAACATTCAATATGATTAAAGAAAAATGATATTAGACTTACTAGAGATGATGATGTTTGCAATGTTTTAACGTTACGCTATTTGAAAGATACGTGTAAAACACGAAAAATAAACACTCAATATAAAATAAAAACGTCGACATTCGGAGAGCATTGGTAGTTCGATAATTAAATGTGGCTTATGATTAATAAATGTTAATATGCCGTATAAACAAATGACGCCTAAATGCTTAACCTAAATTACGAAAAAGTCTCGTAAAATGAGAAATTATAAATGATGACAATAGAAAATATTTCTATGTCATAATGAGGATGTTTATAGAAACGTAATAATTTTTACTTCTTAGAGTCGAAATAGCCATCGGTTCTCACTACATCGAATCGGGTAAATATTTTATAAATCACGTGCGAGTACTTTTAAATCAAAACTTTTGATTTAAATAAATATGGAAAAACAAAATAATTTTAATAATTCCAAGTAAATTATTTTAAATTGTTAAAAAAATAATTAAAATACAATTCAATTAAAATTCTTGAATGTTCAGGATTTACGCATGAAAAAATAAAAGAAACAGGTTGATCTTTGTAAAATCTAAAAGTACTAATAAAAAGGAATTAATAAATGACCAAGGAAAATACGAGTTCTCACAGTCGACCCCCCTAAAGGAACTCTAGTCCCTCAGAGTTAAACCGTAGACGAAAAGAGACGAGGACAAATAAAGATATTTTGCTTTGAATTGGTCTTTAATTACGAAAGGGTAATTAGGATAGGATAAACATGATTAACGCTTAGACGAACAAGATGGACTAAAACGGATTAAGATTAATGACCGACGAGGAATTATGAATCACGTAAACCGTATAACACAATAATTCACTTTACTAAGAAAAATTAGGGTTTTAACTATGTTATATAAATATTAAGACGAAAATGTATACTTAATGGGTAAACAATCGCTAAGTCGTTTCTTGATCAAGATATTGTTCAAAGTAGAAGTAAACTAGGTTCAAGTTTTATTTTGCTCGTCTTGAGAAACCTTGGGATGATTGTATAAAATTATTGTTAAAACTTGGATTTATGGTTAAGATTAGAGAGAATCTATATTCCAAATTATTTAAAATCTTTAATAGAAATATAAGTTAATTTGGTAATTTCATTCAATTAAAAGTAAAGTATGATAGAATCAAATAGTTCAAAAGATAAGGTATGGTGTCATTTTAAACACTAGTTATAATTTTACAAAAGAGGATTTATAGATTTGACCTTCTACCTGTGATGGTTATTTCAGTAATTAGAAATTCTTGGGAAAATGTATAATGTTTCATATAAATAAATTATAATAGGTCACAGAAATCCATAAAGGTGTTTAATGTATCAAATGGTAAACATAGGACGTATTGAGTTTTAAAAGATGACAAGGTAGCAAACAAATATGAAGCAAATAATAGTCAACAATTAGTATGCCAGCAATAGCAGGAGGAAATAAAACGAAATTGGTACAAATTCTTAACGAACATGATAGAATAGATGCATCGATGATAAGACAATAAGAAACAGAGGATTTAGCAAGTGATTAATTCACGAGTGTAGTTGGTGTCACCAACAATGGCTTATTAAGTTCTCAGTGGTCGATACACGATCGAAAGAGAAAAGCCGCACAACAATTTTCAATCAAGGAAAATTCTAAAAAAAAATCACTTGTGAGTAATTCTAGTAAAATGAGCAACATTAGAAATGAGAGAGAGAATTCAACACATGGTTTACACGAATGAATTTCGAGACGATAGAGTCTAACACATATCATGATGTTGGGAATAAATTAAGGCCAGATCACTTGAGCGCTGACAAGAACAAAACAAGCGTTGACAAGAACAAAGCAAGCGCTGACAGCTTAAGCGTTGACAAGTTAAAGTCAAGCGTTGACAGATTGAAGACAAGCACTGATGGAAGATATAAGCTACACGTTTATTATATTCTAGAATACTTCTAGTAAGGATAGAAACGACAATGTATTTTCTATATTTATCTTTTCCTAGAATAGTTGATACGTAGCTTATTGTACAAGGCTTCTTAGTCTATAAAAGAAGGCCTTTAGGTTAATCAAGTTTCATATAAGTTTTCATTCGTAAACATCTTTCTTTGTAAGCAAGTTCGACATTCATAATCAAAGTGAAAGTTTGTTTACATCTTGTGTGTTCTTGTTTAAGTGTTAAATTCCGCATAACACTTAGATTCACAAAGCATATAACAAAGGTTTCTCTACGTGTTATACTTGATCTAATCTCGTATACACAAAGCTAATCGATCTAAGTTTGGGATCAACAAGTGGTATCAGAGCTTGTTGAGGAACTTTTGATCTTTGAAGAACACCAGAACCCTAAAAACATCATGTCTGAAGCAATAACCACCTCCTCTTCACCCTTACCAAACATCAGGATTCCCATGCTTGATGCAACCAACTTTGACTTATGGAAGTTCAACTTTGAACAATATCTAGGGATCTATGACTACACACTATGGGAGATTATTGAATATGGAAACTCATTCAATAAGGCTCAAAAGATTCTTGATGCCATTACTCAAAGATCAGCTGTTGAAGGATGCCCTGAGGAAGATAAGAAAGAAAAACCTGGAGATGGTAGAGCTGTAGGTGCTGACGATGTTGCAAAGAAAAGGGTTGATATGAAAGCCCTTAATATTCTGAAAGTTTCTTTGGGACAAGAAAACCAGCACAAATATAGAGGCTATGAATCTGCTAAGGATCTTTGGGAAGCACTTGAAGTTGCATATGGTGGCAATGCAGACACTAAGGAAGAAAAGAAAAAGCAACTTCTGCATGATTATGCTGTTTTCAAAACTCAACCCAATGAGAAACTGAGTAGTGTGAGAAGCAGATTGCTTGACATCACAAGCAAGTTGTCCTTCATGGGGACACAAGTTGGTGATGTTGACACCAATGCTACCTTTCTTAAAAGTCTTGGTGAGGCATGGAAGATTGACGCAAGATCTATTCTTGCCAACAATACTTACAAGAGCTCCTCGTTTGATGACATCTACAACAAACTAAGACTGTTGGAAGATGAAACTTTTTCAGAGCATGGAAACAAACCTTCCACCAGCAACATGGCCTTCTTCTCTCATAGTGAAGGTCAATTCAATCAGAAGGACTCTCTTATGCATCCAGTTACTGGATCATCATTTGTCAACGCTGGAACAAGTCCTGTCAACATCTCCTTTTCAAATGCTGACACATTCATGAATGACTCCCCAAGAGTTAAACCTGCTGGTTTGGATTTGGATAATGTTTGTGCTTACATTGCTTCTTTGCCCAATGGTTCAGTGATTACATATGAGGACCTTGAGCAGATAAGTGATGAGCACCTGGAAGAGATGGACATCAAGTGGAACATGGCCCTTGCTAGTATAAGAGCAAATAGGTGGAATAGAAGGTTCAAAAAGAAGATGACCTTCAATGCTAAAGACACAGCTGGATTTGATAAATCCAAAGTTGAATGCTACAACTGTCATCGTATGGGACACTTCATGAGGGAATGCAGATCTCCTAGAAGATCTGATGCTGGTAAACCCTCAAGCCAGATTGTTAAAGCTCAGGATTCCAAAGCCATGGTTGCAGTTCAAGGAATTGATGGTACAGGATGGGATTGGAGCTATCTGGCCAAGAATGCTGAGGAGGATAAAGCTTTGGTTGCTGATATTGAAGAAGAAGAGCATGTTGAATATGCTCTCATGGCACACTCCTCCTCTTCATCTGATAATGAGGTATATGATGATGCTTTTTGTAGCAAAGGTTGTAGGTTAAACACTGATAGACTTAACAAAGAGGTGTTAAAACTAAAAGATGATATGAGCACTGAAAGGTGTAAATTGTCCAATTACCAACTACCTCTAACTGAAAGTGAGAAAACCGTTTCTGAATACAAGAAAATGGAATTTGATTTAAAAGATAAGATAAATATCTTAAAACATGAGCTAGAGGGTAGTATGGATATTAGAAACATCATGACAAAGGTCAATAGAGACCTACAGGCTAAGTTAGATGAGGCCATTAAGAATAAAGATAATGTTGACCTCAAGATTCAAAGATTTGATAGAGCCACCCAAACCCTAGGAGACTGTGTAGCTAAACAAAGGGATCCTAAGGACATGACTGGGATTGGGATGAATGATTACTCCCTGGTTCCACCACCAGCTGGTGACTTCTATGGTGTCCTTAGAAAGGACTTGTCTTGGACTGGTATACCAGAATGCCAAGAAGAGGAATTCATTCCTCCACCAAGAGTTGTCACTCCAGTGGAAGAGTATCAACAAAAACTGACTGACCTAAATGAGTGGAAGAAAGCTAACCCTACTTTATTTGTTAAGGGAGGTTTGCTATGTGAAAGTCCAAATGAATCACCACCCATTAAGGTTACTCGCCCAATCACTGGTAAAGCTGTTGACCTAGGCTCAAACACTGTTAGAAGACCTATCATTAAATATGCAGAGATGTATAGGAATAATAGGTCACCCAAGAGCCAAGTTAGCAATCATGGAACAGGTTTCTTCTCTTCTAGACCTAAGGTTGTGTCTAAGAAAGCCTGTTACACTTGTGGTAGCTTTTCACATTTGGCATACAAGTGTGTCAACGCTCCCAAAGCCAGCGCTGACAGGTACAATTTCAGCGCTGACAGGAAGAAAGTCAACGTTGTTAGAAAGTCAAACGTTGTCAGACCCAAACCTTGTGTGCAGCAAAGTCCACAAGTGATTAGACCTGCCCCATTCTTTACTAGAAGGTCTAACACTCATGGACAAAGACCATTTCAAAAGACAAACACCTGGGCAAATAGGCAATGGGTTTCTGTAGCAAACCCTAGGTTCAACGCTGACAAAGGTAATTTCAGCGTTGACAGGACAAAATCAAACGCTGACAGAAACGTGACCATACCTAAATATTTGCAGCCACAAGGTAAGGGGTCTAAAGCTTCTTCAAGCTTAACATGGAGACCCAAGAAAGATCAAAACCCTAATGATAATGGGATTTCAATGACTTGCAATAGATTTAATTACATTTCAAAGGTCATTACAAAACCTATTGGGGTTAACTGGGTATTTCATCCTAAAAAGGATAAGAATGGGGTTGTTGTGAGAACTAAGTCTGTTCTTATTGAACAACCAGATGAATCCAAGTCTTTTAAGACTTGGGTTCCCAAAGAAAACTAATTTATTTTCTTTATGTGCAGGGCATTCAAAGACAGATCAATGATTATGGATATTGGGATAGTGGATGCTCAAGGCACATGACAGGAAAGGAAGACTATCTGACGAATTTCACTCCTATTAAAGACGGTGATAAGGTATACTTTGGAGGTGGATATGGGACTATCACAGGCAAAGGAACCCTTCTCACCAATAATTTGCGTATTGAGAACGTCTTCCTGGTAAAAGAACTGGATTATAATCTGTTTAGTGTATCACAAGTTTGTGATAACAAAAATAAGGTTCTTTTCACTGATACTGAGTGCTTGGTGTTAAACAAGGATTTTAAGATCCCTGATGAGAAATATATTGAGTATAGAACACCTAGGCATAAGGACATATATAATGTGAACTTAAATGGGATTAAAATGAATACAAATATGTCTTGTTTTTATGCTAAGGCCTCAGTAGATGAAAGTAATTTGTGGCACAGGAGACTAGGGCACATAAATTTTAAAAATATAAATAGACTTGTGAGGCTTGGTTTAGTTGATGGTTTGCCTGAGAAGGCCTTCCACAATGACCACTCTTGTGTTGCATGTCTTAAAAGCAAGCAGCACAAGGTCTCATTCAAGTCCAAGCAGGTGCATACTAGTTCCAGACCTCTTCATATGCTTCACATGGAACTCTTTGGTCCAACTAATATAGAAAGTTTGAATGGCAAGTCATATTGTTTTGTGATCACAGATGACTTTTCTAGGTTTACTTGGACATTCTTTCTAGCCATGAAGAGTGACACAGCTGATGTTCTTATTGATTTTATCACTCAGATTGAGAAAAGGTCTGGCAATGAGGTTAAAATGCTTAGGAGTGATAATGGTGGAGAATTTAGGAACAAGAAGCTAGATGATTTTTGTGCCAGGAAATGAATTACTAGGCAATTTAGCATTGCTAGAACCCCACAACAAAATGGGGTTGCTGAAAGGAAAAATAGAACCCTAATTGAAGCAGCCAGAACAATGTTGGCTGATGCTCACTTTCCTATAGCCTTTTGGGCTGAGGCTGTTAATACAGCATGCTATGTGCAAAAT
This sequence comes from Glebionis coronaria, assembly GCA_025667525.1. Lineage (NCBI taxonomy): Eukaryota > Viridiplantae > Streptophyta > Magnoliopsida > Asterales > Asteraceae > Glebionis > Glebionis coronaria. The sequence continues at coordinate 33,250 of JANFOE010002974.1, forward strand.
AGAGCATTGGTTAACAAAATTCAGAACAAAACACCTTATGAGTTACTTTGGGGAAGAAAACCTAATATTGGTTTTCTCAGACCTTTTGGTTGTCATGTAGTAGTTTTAGATACTAGTGATGCCTTAGGGAAATTTAGTGCAAAAGGTGATGAGGGCTATTTCATGGGGTATTCAGTCCAGAGCAAGGGTTATAGGGTTTATCTTAAAGAGGACAAACGTATTGTTGAGAGAGTACATGTTAGGTTCTTAGAGAATAAACCTAGTGATCCTGAAAGTGGTCCTAATTGGTTGTTTGATTTGGAACCCTTATCCAGAACTTTAAATTATATGCCTGTCACTAATCCAGACATTGTGAAGGTAACTTCAAATGTTGTGGAGGAACAAGTTGTCAATGTTTCAGGTACACAGGTTCGTGAGAAGGTTGGATCACAAGCAGAAAAGGCATCTCCTACATTAGAATATGTCACAATTCCCATTTGGACAGATGCTTTTGCTGCTGCTGCTGCTGGACAAGGTAATGGTGGTTTCCAAATACCACCAGATACAAACATGCATGGTCCTTCAGGCGCTGACAAAGACAAATCTAGCGCTGACAAGACCAATTCAGACGTTGATGGCTCAGACGTTGACAACAACAGTTCAAGCGTTGTTAGCCCAAGCGCTGACAAACAAGGTTCAGACGTTGACAACACCTTTGCACATCTTTTCTCTTCCACTTTTGAACAAGGTGAACCTTCTAATTCTTATGAAGAAGGTCATCCTTATGTTGATATAAGAGAGTCTGATGAAGAAGACATTGGCAACATGGAGCGTGAGGTTGAGGACACCAGACTTTTTGAAGGAGGAGTTCTCACTTCTACAATGAAGAATCACCCCCCATCTCAAATCATTGGTGATATTATGACTCCAGTTCAGACTAGAAGATCTCATCAAGGTCTTGGTGGGTTTATTGCCAATATTCACAAGGTTGATACCCCTCTTGTGCAAGCATGTTTGTTTGCATGTTTTCTGTCACAAGAAGAACCCAAGAAATTATTTGATGCTCTCAAAGAACCAAGTTGGGTGGAAGCAATGCAGGATGAGCTTCACCAATTTGCAATTCAGGATGTTTGGGAGCTGGTTGATTGTCCTAGATATGTCAGACCTATAGGGACAAGATGGGTTCTCAGGAACAAAAGAGATGAAAGAGGCATTGTGGTCAGAAACAAGGCAAGGTTAGTGGCTCAAGGTTATACACAAGAGGAGGGGATAGACTATGAGGAAGTCTTTGCACCAGTTGCAAGGATTGAAGCTATTAGGATTTTTCTAGCTTATGCATCCTGCATGGGCTTCACAGTCTATCAAATGGATGTCAAGAGTGCTTTCTTGTATGGCACCATTGTTGAGGAAGTTTATGTCATGCAACCTCCTGGTTTTGAGGATCCAGAGCATCCAGATAAAGTGTATAGAGTCAAAAAGGCTATGTATGGACTTCATCAAGCCCCTAGAGCATGGTATGGTACTTTGTCTACCTATTTGGTAGATAATGGATTCAAGAGGGGCACCATAGATCAGACACTATTTACAAAGAAGAAAGGCAAACATGTGTTGCTTGTGCAGGTCTATGTTGATGATATTATTTTTGGGTCTACTGATCCAAAGATGAGTGAGGATTTCTCCAAGCTTATGACAGACAAATTCAAGATGAGTGCTATGGGGGAGATGAACTTCTTTCTTGGTTTACAAGTTCAGTAGAAAGAGGATGGTATCTTCATCTCCCAGGACAAATATGTTGCTGAAATCTTGAAGAAGTTTGGCTTTTCTCCACATGAAAAGAGGGCTACTACTCCTATGGATAGAGAACACCCTTGGGGAAAGATTGGAGATGGGAAAGATGTTGATGTCAGGCACTATAGATCCATGATTAGATCCTTGATGTATCTTACTGCCTCCAGACCTGATATTATGTTTGCTGTGTGTGCTTGTGCACGCCATCAGGTGACTCCCAAAGAATGTCACCTTTATGCTGTGAAGAGGATCTTTAGGTACCTAAGATGTTATCCTAGTCTTGGTTTGTGGTACCCAAAGGATTCACCATTGCAGCTGATTGCATATTCAGATAGTGATTATGGAGGTGATAAGTTTGATAGGAAATCCACAACTGGTGGATGTCAGTTTCTTGGGAGTAGGTTAATATCTTGGCAATGCAAGAAACAAACAGTGGTGGCTAATTCTACAACTGAAGCAGAGTATGTGGCTGCAGCAGCATGTTGTGGTCAAGTGTTGTGGATTCAGAACCAGCTGTTGGATTATGGGTATAATTTCATGCATACTAAGATATTTGTTGACAATAATAGTACTTTATGCATCATTAAGAATCCTGTACATCATTCTAAAACTAAACACATAGAAATTAGACACCATTTTATAAGAGATTGCTTTGAAAAAGGTTTAATACAACCAGATAGGGTTGACACTGAGGAAAATGTGTCAGATTTATTAACTAAACCTTTTGATGCTGGGAGATTTCAATACTTGGTAACAAGTATTGGAATGGTTAATCTCACTTAATATGTGTTTTGGATTCTTTTTGTAAAAGTATGTACAGGATGATGCATTATTATTATTGGTCTTATTGATGATTTAGATTTTCCACTATATTTTTCTAACACTGACAAAGGTTGCTTGAACGCTGATAAGTGTTTTTGCAACGTTGTCAGCAATATAATTGTCTAACGCTGACAAAGCTTTCCTCAACGCTGTCATGTGTTATCGGGGCGTTGTCAGCAACAATGTTAGTTTTGTGGTTCTCAATCTAAATGTGCAGATGGTGTTAGCAGTATACCATTGGATACAGAGTTGCTTATGGATCAATGGAGTAGCATTTGGACAAGTTTTTATTTATGGATGATGGTTGGAATGTTTCATTCCTATCTTGACAAAAAATTTTATGTTCATGTATGATTTTAGCAAACTTTTTGTATCATAGTTTAAGGGGAGGTTTTAGGAACCTTTAGGATTTTTGGGTATCCATATGATACTCTTATTACAATTCTAGATTGTGTCCACAGGTGAGTATGGGTTAGTTTTACTAAACCATGAGGCACTGTAGCATGCATAGTATATCAACTTTGCATGCTGCCAAGACATTTTTGGCCTAGAATTGGTTGTGGTCTGTTGGGAGACTTGGGAATGATTTTGATATGGGATTTCCCTGGGAGTAACAAGGATTTTATAAGGTAACTTTGTTGTTAAGAATTTTGGTTAGCAAGGGACACTAGAGGACTGTTATGTCTATCTTGCTTATGCAAGTGCGCATAACTGGACAGTGCTTGCCGCCCTATGATAATTATCAGCTTTTGGTTATCTTCTCTAGGATAAGTTACTTGTTAAGGTCATTTGTCACTTTTTAAAATATTTTTATTTTTGGACGCTGACAAGAATTTTCCAAGCGTTGTTGTGACCAAATTGGACGCTGACATGGCTTTAGGCGAACGTTGACAAGATTATAGCCGTTGGGCGTTGATAGGTTATTTTTGACCGTTGACACTCAATGAGACCTACCCAGTTGTTACTTTTTGACATATTTTCAAGCCGTAATTTTAGGAGTTGTTACTTTCATTAAATGCATGAGATAACTTATAACTTTTTCAATATTTTCATGATTAGTTTTTGAAAATCTTTGCCTATTTTTGGGCCAATCACATGCATTCTTACTCTCCTATAAATTTGGCTCCTATTTTAAATAGGGTATCTATAATTCTTGTCTAACACTTTTCTCTTATCAACTTCATCTTCTACACTTAAAATTAACAGCTTTCATCAATGGCACCAAGGTTTAACTCAGCAGAATTGGAATTGGGGTTCAAGTCACAACACAACATTATTGCTTATCTTGTTGCTGATAATGATTTATTTCCTTAATACACACAAATGGTGGCGTATTTGAACGCATCCCCACTAAGGTATGTTCTTTCTCATGCACCACTCATTCCAGTCACACACATTAAGCAGTTTTGGAACACTGTTAGTTCCTCAACAGTTAATGGAGTGACCACATTAACTTCTATTGTTCATGGGAGGTCTTGGGTGGTTACTGAGGCCTTGGTACGCCAGGCCTTGCATCTTGATGATGCTGATGGTATAGTCACCCTTCCCATAAATGAAATAGAACAAGGGCTTAGGGCTTTGGGATATCCCTTTCCTGATGAAGGTACTCTTAATAAGTATCATAAGCAGGAATTTCCCCCAGCCTGGAAGTACCTCATTCACATCCTCCTTCAATGTTTGAGTCCCAAATGTACTGCACACAATGAGATCAATAGATCCATTGCCAGTGCTATTGTGTGCATTGCAACAGGGCAAAAATATAACTATTCTAAAATGATTTTTGAAGGGATGTGTAAAAACAAGGGGACAAAAATGACTTTAGCTTATCCCCGTTTTCTGCAAATGGTTTTTGATGATCAAGGTTACTGCTCAAGGGATCACAATGATTTTTATAAAATCCCTGAGCAAAAGAAAGCTATTTTTACAAAGATGAATTCACCACCTCATAGAGACCTACCTTTAACCCCAGCCATGCTTGCTGTTATTGCAGCAACACAACCCCAACCAGACCCCCAACCTCAAATTGACCCTCAACCACAACTTGAACCCATTCCTGAACCTTTACCCTCACCTGACCAAATGCAACTTGACCAAGAACCCTTTGACGCTGACGCATCAAATGTTGGCGTTGATGTGCCTATTTCCCCCGCTGACACACAACCTTCACAATCCCAAACACCCCTTAACCAACCCACATCTACCCATTCTTCCACACCATCTTCCACACCACCTGAATATAGGTTGATGAAACGCCAAAGGACTACTGGAGTGTTCTCCTCTGGTGGTCCTAGCCATGAAGCAGAGAGAACCACCACCACAAGTGTGGCTGGTGATTTGGATGAGGCTGGGACTATTGGTTCTGGCTTAGATGCTGGCCAAGACAGTCCCACCATCATTAAGTCCTCATCCTTGCCCAATGAACCTGACTTGGGAGGTCAAATCCCCATTTCAGAAGAGGGCAGACTGGAACCAATGACTATTTTGGAATTGACGGCAGTCTGCATTCGCTTGCAAAAGCAAAATGCAGACTTAGTACAAATTGTCAGCTCACAAGGCCTTGAACTCAAACAATTGAGGGAGAGGATTGTTGTTTTGGAAAGTGATCGTGATAGGAGGGGTATGGAGGAGTCTTCCAAAGGGGAGAAAGATCAAATAAATCTGAGTGATAAGGGCAGTCAAGATGGTCAATCAATGGATGTTGCTGAAGCCCTTACAACTTTGAAGGAACAAACAGGTTTTGATACGTCCTTAATCTCTCCAACCAATCTAAATTTATCATTTACAGCTATGTTGAGAGAGGTTACACAAGGCGCTGAGGGAAAATATTTGAGCGTTGACAAGACAAATTTGGACTCTGATAGAAGTATTTTGGGCGCTGATAGGATAAATTTGGGCGTTGACAGACCTGCACATGAAGGTGATGTATCCCAGTCATCATCTATCATCAAGGAGGTTTCTACTCAGGTATTACCATCTACCTTACCAACCATTGAACCATCAGATAAGGGTAAGGGTATAATGGTAGAAGAGAGTGTTCCAAAAGATGCAGCTCAAGTTGAATTTGATAGAAGATTGGCTGCACAAATCATGGAACAGGATAAAAAGGAGTCACCATTTGTTGTGATTTCAGAAGAAGAAAGTGATGAAGCTAGCTCAGACTCAAGTGTGATGATCATAGAACCAGAAAGACTTGAGTATGGGGATGAGTTGGCCAAGGAGAAGTTGAGAGAATTACAATTGCAGGTTGACTTTGACATGCCAGAGGTGGTTCAAATGTACCATGCTTGGGAAGACAGCTGCATGGATAATCCAGACTTGACCATTTTAGATCAAATATGGGGTTTGGAGCTTCTTCTTAGAGTTCAGAAGGATTGTAAGGTGATTTTGAAGCACAAGGCAAGCAATATTCTCTCAGAGTTGAAAAGGGATAGAAGGGAGCTCTATTTTATGTTGCTCAGATGTCATGGAGTTGGATGGACACATCAGAAATTGAAGGATTTGACATTTGATGAGTTGGAACATAGGGCATATCCCATTTGGGTGAGAGTACAGGAAGCAAACACTCTCAGACTTCTTTCAGATGAAAGAAAGGAGCAACTTGCAGAAGAAATGGAAATCAAGAAAGCTATGATAGTTCCCAGGCCAGTGAAGAAGGGATTTAAATTTGAGTTTCCAAAAGATATGGATCCACTATATCCAAGTGAAGCAGTTATAAGAAAGAGCCTCAAGCTCTCCCCATTAGAAGCTTCAGATATGGTGCAAGTGTTACCATTAGATTCTAGGAATCCAATTGTGAGCTATGAAGAAGATGAATGTGGATTCTGGAAGATTGGCAGATTTGGCAAGGAGGTACACACTTTTACCACTCTCATATCTTTATTTGCAAGTTGTGATAGAGAAGACTTGGTGGACCTTTGGAGGTTGCTGGAGACCAAGTATGAGGCTGAAGCACCAATTTCAGCTAATGGAATAAAACTTTGGACCACATTCAAAAGAATGTGTGGGACAAATGAGGAAGATCCTGCAATATCTAAGGATCTTGAAGATGACCTCAGTGGTCTTCAATGGAGGTTATATTCAGCTGCTGGTGTATACCATTTGAGTTCTACAAAGTTTGCTGAGTATCTACTTGTGGATGCTCAGTATTTCATATCCAAGGCTATTTTGGAAAAGATGAAGGACACTCAGCTGGAGATAGATTATTCAAGTGACGTGGCAAAGGATTTGATCAGATTTATTCATTACGAATATGAGAAGATTTGTCAGACTCCTCCTAGTTCTTAATGCTTATTCAGAAACTTGATCATAAGAGTGGATATCAAGTTTAGGGGAGGATTGTTGGGAATAAATTAAGGCCAGATCACTTGAGCGCTGACAAGAACAAAACAAGCGTTGACAAGAACAAAGCAAGCGCTGACAGCTTAAGCGTTGACAAGTTAAAGTCAAGCGTTGACAGATTGAAGACAAGCACTGATGGAAGATATAAGCTACACGTTTATTATATTCTAGAATACTTCTAGTAAGGATAGAAACGACAATGTATTTTCTATATTTATCTTTTCCTAGAATAGTTGATACGTAGCTTATTGTACAAGGCTTCTTAGTCTATAAAAGAAGGCCTTTAGGTTAATCAAGTTTCATATAAGTTTTCATTCGTAAACATCTTTCTTTGTAAGCAAGTTCGACATTCATAATCAAAGTGAAAGTTTGTTTACATCTTGTGTGTTCTTGTTTAAGTGTTAAATTCCGCATAACACTTAGATTCACAAAGCATATAACAAAGGTTTCTCTACGTGTTATACTTGATCTAATCTCGTATACACAAAGCTAATCGATCTAAGTTTGGGATCAACACATGACGGATATACGAAATCGTCGTTCACTTCCAGTCATAAATCACTATTCGAGTCCGGAGACGTTTCGAAGGTCTACCAAAGTAGATAAAAAGGTTGGTCGATGGAGAAACATAAAAACATTGAAACTTCCAAGTCTTGTATCAATGGTCGGTTATTAGACGAACTATAAATAGGATTGTATCATAAGATAAAATGAGGTAATAAGTAAAATAGATGTCGTTGAGTACAGAAACATGTACTTGCAGGTGCATAATTCGTTCAAGAAAAGATAAGGAATTACATGCATATATCATGAACAGGTGCTATTCGCATAATATGTAAAAGCTCTCAAAACTTTATTTTATCTAACTTTTTCATAAACACATGTAAAAATTTGGTTCATGTAAAAAAATATTTGAGGTGACTACTATTCAGCCTTGCGTGGCTCCTTCTAAATTAAGCATAGGTGATCAGGCCATGCATAATCTAGGATTAGCAATGCGATACTTAGTTTCGTCAAACTTAGTATAATGTGTCCTATATTTAAAATATATATATAATACCCTTTGTAAAACAGGAGTCGAAATAATTTATGAAACATTTTCGAGAGTAATAATTTCGCTAGATAACTTTAATGTTACAAGAATTCTTTATAGGACCGATGTAAAACAATTTGTGAAAATACATCGTAAAAGTAACATCAATTTACCTTATAAAGTAACATCGAAGTATTTTGTAAACCCCAAGTAGAACATTTTGTAAATTATTCGTAAAATAGTAATGATTTTATCTATATGGTGACACTATAGCAACGTATAAGAATAACAAGTGGGTTACACGGGGGTAGTAAAGAGTAATTAATAAGAAATCGATGAAATGTTTACAAGGTAATAAGGTTTTAAAAGGTTTAGCCGGAATCATCATGATACACGAGTCAAAAATGATAACGAAATATGTGAAAACAAGAACTTCAAATCTCAACCCAAATCCATGGTACGATGAGAGAAAAGAAAGATAATATGAAATGGCAAATGAGTCATGTATAAAAGAAAGGATAAAGGAATCCATATGCGTGCAGATAGAGATCCGGCTGAAGAAAGGCAATAGTAATACTTTAAGAATTATTCGCGACCTACATGTGTGATCACGACCTTAGATATTTGTTTTATAAAAGTATAAAACGTTTGTATCAAAATATTTTGTAAAAATTGAGATACATAAGTAACTTGCACAAGTAACCGAGTCTAAGTGTAACAATGACCAATAAAGCTTAAAATCTGTAGGAAAATACTTAAAATGAAATCTAAGTGTCTTAGACTAAGATTCTCAAACAATTTGGAACCTGAAAACGCCAATTATACGTTAACCGCGACCTAATACGTAAAAAGTCAACAAAAGTCAAAGTATGACCCGAGTATGACTCAATAATGAAAAGTTGTCAAAATACATGTAAGTTAGTGGAATACAACAAAATATGGTCATACAAACTTGTTTCATTAAGCTATATAGCTTAGAACTCATTTTTATAAGTTTTGACTAAACGTATAGAAAATAGTCAACTTTTGGCTTTTTCGACTTGAGGCGAATTACTAATCATTAGACCTCAATTTCACTTCAATTATGATGTTATACATCCTAAGTATCAGTATCTATCATCCCAAGTCCATTCCATAAGGTTTATGCTTGCTTAAGGGGCGTTTGGATGATGAACTAGTCATTTACTCGCTTAATGAAAAAGTGCAGAAAACTCATTTTCGAGAGGCTTAAAAATCCTATCTAGACTCTTGAAAAAATTCTACAAAAATTCAGAGAAGTCATATACATCATGAAGTTAATATCTTGTGAATTTAAAAAAAAAGTTTTGAAGTCTAGATACCTTTTTAAAAAATAAAAAGCAAAACGCATTCTGCGAGAAAAAGTCAAACTTTACGGTCTGTATTTTGCATTTTAAGGGTCAAATGCCCACTTTAAAGCTTCCGTTTCGAGAGGGTGACTAAAAACATCATTCCGGACAACTTTGTAGTTTTATCTGAAGGCTGAAAATACTTTTACGACACACTTATCCTTATGACAGCAGCGATAAAAGCACAATTTTATAAATTTTCAAATAAGTCAACAATACCCACTTATGTGTCAAAAACTTAAAGGTAGCTAACGGAAACTAAACCTTTGCATCAAAAGTCAGCATACTATGTTTCTCAAATGTTTCAAGTGAGAAATCTTCGCTAAACACTCGTTAACCATACCAAGCACGCTAAACCAAACGCTAGTTTAGGTCGGTTGTTCCCTATTAGACTAGTTTCTAAAATGCGTGCTATTTCTTCGTTATAAAGAGATAGACGTTGAACCTTATACCGTCGGAAAGGTATTTTTCATACCCGACATTCCTAGCTATATAAATTTATCTCAGTTTTCCAAATGGTAAAAATCCATCTTAGAGAAAGGTTAAAATTTTAGAAAATCGGTTATAAAAGTAACGATCACCGTTAGTCATAAAATTCAATTGGTGATGGCTATTAACGCAAGCTCGGAGGCCAAACTTAGCTTATAATATCTAATAACTACCCAAGGCAAAACATAAGGGTTAAATGGGTCATAACCTGTAGCAAAACACCAAACATACCTGCTGGTCCAAATTGGGTTTTCAACCGTATTTCGGCCATAACTTCTTCATTCGGATGAGTTATAACCCGAATTTTATATATCAAAACGATCACAAGGACAAACCTCATGACTACAAACTTTAAAATCTCAGGTTATAAGATTTTAAATTGTCTAAAACTTAGACACAAAATCTGGACAGGAAGTAAGTTCATATGCAAAAAATTTACCACATGAAAATCAAATAATAAATCGGTCCATGATTTTCTCATTTTAAAGAGTTAGAAAACGATTTTTATGCCGAAACGAACCATGTGACATTACCTTTCAAGAGACCTTAAAAACTCAGTTTGAAAAGTTTAAATTTGCCGAAATAAACCCCAAACCCGATGTCCTTAAATGGTCACATCAAAACACCTCTAAACATCAATTTCAACAACATAACTTAGCTTTCTATGTATCCTAATACCATCCTAATATCATACCGTTAATCACAAATCATCCAAGAACATCAAAAACAGAAAACCCATCAATAAAAATAAAGATTAAAATGAAATTGGATCAAGATAAGAAATCTTACAATAGAGGTGGAAATTTACAAAGAAGATTATTAAGAAAGGAATGGAACATTAACTAGTCGCACTCCTAGAGTGAGGAGGTTTAATGAAAGAGAATGATACAAGTTTATAGAATTTAGAATTGTATTCCAAACAATCACCACGTATTAGAGGATATGAATTACAAGATGATGATGATGTTTCCAAGGTACAAACGAACGTTGAAATTTGATGTTGAAACGTAGAATGGTCAATGTAATAATATTTAATCGATATACGAGGGTCGTGTAAGGCGGTGACGTAGAGGTAAATCAAGGTTACGAAAACCCACGATATTATTCAACACGGATTCAAGGAATGGTTCGAGATATGTGACTCACACGATGTCTTTTAGTCTTTTCTTTAGGCACATTGAGCTACACAATGGTCTATATACTATTTTTCAAGACATCTAATCACAAATGGTTGGAAATCAATTTGGATATTTAATTAGATATCTTAAAAGAGTTAAACAATGAAGGTAACATGCACGGTAGTAAATGAAAATCAGAAGTTTCATTGAAAGCAACACTTATTTAATCACAAAAAATGATATCACGAGAATACACACAACATGTAACAGTGAGTCGAGAAAAACCGGCGGTTCAAAACGAACGAGTATATGAGGTCAATCGTATCACGCATAAACAAGATAGCAATAGTACTCAAAAAATGAGTATGAAAAGTCGGCAACATACGCACTCCGAATACAAGTATATAATGTCATAATAATATAAAATTATTGCAACAAGATCAATTGACAAGAACAAAAATTCAAGAATTGCAGTAAGGGCATATGTAATCACAGTAATATCTAATGATAATTCATGAAACACAAAGGATTTGGAAAGAGATAGTAATTATCGTCATTAGGGTAATGTAATATTTCAAAATGTAATCAAGAAATGAAATACTACAAAGATAATTTAAAGTAAATAATAAGGATTAGAGAGTTACCCGCGCGGATATCGAACAGCAATAGCAGATTCTGTGTTTGATACTTAGAAACATGAAATATTTGAACTTCTGGTTATAGACTAAGTTTTGGAAAACGACTCAGTTCCCTATAACTAAAGCTCTGATACCAATCTGTAAGACCCCCAAAATCAGGCAAGGAAACAACTAGGCAGCAAGGGGGTGCCACGTCATGGTACAAGAAACAATGAAACACTGCTGACACAAAGTTGACGTAATAAAAAAAATATACATTACATCATCTATATCAGATTTTTTAAACAAAAGTCCCAGAGTTTTATAAGCGGAAAAATCTATTATTTAATCATGGTTTTGTAACATATAGTCACCAAAAATATAAAATAACTTGTGACAACTTTTACCAAAACCAAACTTTAACAAGTAACACAGAAATCTCCAAGCTGCGATAATATCCTGCGGGCTCCCATCCAAGCAAAGCTAAGTAATAATACCTAAGATTAAACATGTAAAATCGTCAACATAAAGTTGAGTGATATTCATAGTTTTAGCAGTAAAGGTGTGGAACACAAGCATTCATTTGTAAAACAAGTAAATAGGGAAAATGGTTATGATCATTAACCATAGTCCGAAACTACTATTATTGCTTTTTAGTTCATGAATCGAAGCTTAACTCAATGTAAGTTCCTCTAGGGAGTATTCAGCCTAAATACTCAAGTAACAAAACAAATGTAATGCGTCAATGGTTAAACAACCGCAACATGGGACGGGGATTGTCAGTCCCGATGGATCCACTCACAACATTCGCGCTTAGCAACACAAGTAAATTAACGGTTCATGATCAAGAGAGGAAACTTAAGGCTATTGACTAAAAGCAATAATATCAATGAAAACTGTTGGAAAGCATACAAGTCTGGATAGCATACAAGTTCTGGATAGCATACAGTTTTTTAAATGGATGTGTTCCACCATGTAAAATCTCACCCCGCGTTTAGAAAAAATGTGCAAGTAGTAAAAGGGGCTATGAACTCACCTTAATCCGCAAGATCAAAAGATGCGATAAAAATCGACGCGAGAACCAAAAGTTTCTTAGGAACGACCTAGAAACGAATTATGTTTCTTAGGCATATGTGTGAAATAGAATGAATGCACATGATTATATACTTGATTCATACAGATTAGGCATTGTACATATGGTTTTCAAAAGTCAAAAAGTCAAACTTCCCAAAAATAGTAAGTTCTCGACACTTATAAAGACCTCGCTTTGATAGTTTTACTAATTTGCCGAAACTTCATTCGACTTGCAAAAATCATAATTCTCAAACCGTAAATCGTTTAGAACACTTCTTTACATCCCTAGAATCCTAAAAGAGTCTACTTTTCTGTAACAATTACCATGAAACCTTAAATTTCAGTTAAATTGGATATATAATTTTAATACTACAAGTCATTCCTAAAGAAAACATGTGACTGATTTTTAAGGCTTACGGAAACGTGCGTAATTTGAAATTTACAAGTGCTATAAAAGCAAACTCAGTGGGAGGTGATAGCGCTCTGAGTTATCAACATGGATTAAGAGCTCTTTTTAAAAGATTGTAGAAAAATCTTAAGTTATTACCCGTTTATCATCAGTGTGCAAAATCAGACTCATTTTACCACAAAAATCATAATTAAATAACGTAACACATCTCACAATGATCATTCTTGATACATCAATTTAAGACCTGTATCTAGGTCCACATATTTTTAACTAACTGTATAAACCCATATAACATTTTCAAAATCACAAAAACATCACAGACCTTCAAAATCTATACCAAAATTTAATCAGCCTACTCATATTGATGTATATTACAATCTATAAACTCAATTAAAGTGAGACCAATTGGAAATGAAAGATATAAGTGTCCTCTATAGTTCATAGTTTTATATATTTAGGTGTTTATGTACAAAAATTTCGAGTTATTGGCCATATACAGCAGGTGTGCATCTGCGCACCTTCACCATTTAAATCATAACTAAATCATAGGAAACCTCGTCTCGGATTGAACGAGCCGACAAAACGAACCTAAGACCTGGAGCTATCTCATCATATTTTTCATTTGAAAGTTAATCCCACGAAACATTTCTAATACAACCCAATAACACAGACCTATCAAAATCAACCATTAAATCTATCCAAGCACTAGTTTTAGCTTATTTTCAAATCTTCAAACCTCATACAATGTCATAATCAATCCAATCAAAGTAATAACATGTAAAATAAGTGTGAGTACAGAACCCACATCAAAAATCATGAATAAATCAATATTAAAAACATTCAATATGATTAAAGAAAAATGATATTAGACTTACTAGAGATGATGATGTTTGCAATGTTTTGAAGATGATTTAACCCAAGAACATAAACTAGAAATCTTAACCCTTCAAATCATAAAATTGATTTTAATTAGAATAGAAAATGGAAGTTGATGATGCTTTTTTTGTTGTGTGGCAAAAATGAGGTGAAGGTGTAAGTGTAGAAATGTTTGGCAACCAAGATAATAACAAAACAATGGGTGAAATTTTTGTTAGATAAAGATAACTATAATATGCATGTATATGTGTACAAGGGAGAGGTTTGCATTTATACAAAGTGTAGACATGTGGGTTATAATATAGTGGGGTAAGATTTAACTAAAGTCTTGCCCCAAAATTTGTTAAAACGGGTATTATTGAAATCCGATATTTTTAACGTTACGCTATTTGAAAGATACGCGTAAAACACGAAAAATAAACGCTCAATATAAAATAAAAACGTCGACATTCGGAGAGCATTGGTATTTCGATAATTAAATGTGGCTTATGATTTAATAAACGTTAATATGCCGTATAAACGAATGACGCCTAAAGGCTTAACCTAAATTACGAAGAAGTCTCGTAAAATGAGAAATTATAAATGATGACAATAGAAAATATTTCTATGTCATAATGAGGATGTTTATAGAAACGTAATAATTTTTACTTCTTAGAGTGGAAATAGCCATCGGTTCGCACTACATCGAATCGGGTAAATATTTATAAATCACGTGCGAGTGCTTTTAAATCAAAACTTTTGATTTAAATAAATATGGAAAAACAAAATAATTTTAATAATTCCAAGTAAATTATTTTAAATTGTTAAAAAATAATTAAAATACAATTCAATTAAAATTTTTGAATGTTCAGGATTCACTCATGAAAAAGTAAAAGAAACAGGTTGATCATTGTAAAATCGAAAATTACTAATAAAAAGAATAACTAAATGACCAAGGAAAATACGAGTTCTCACAGTCGACCCCCCTAAAGTAACTCTGGTCCCTCAGAGTTCAACTGGAGACGAAAAGAGACGAGGACAAATAAGGATATTTTGCTTTGAATTGGTCTTTAATTATGAAAGGGTAATTAGAGATAGGATAAACATGATTAACGCTTAAACGGATAAGATGCACTGAAACGGATTAAGATTAATGATCGACGAGGAATTATGAATCGCGTAAACCGTATAACACAATAATTTACTTTACTATGAAAAATGAGGGTTTTAACTATGTTATATAGATATCAAGACAAAAATGTATACTTAATGGGTAAACAATCGCTAAGTCGTTTCTTGATCAAGATATTGTTCAAAGTAGAAGTAAACTAGGTTCAAGTTTTATTTTGCTCGTCTTGAGAAACCTTGGGATGATTGTATAAAATTATTGTTAAAACTTGGATTTATGGTTAAGATTAGAGAGAATCTATATTCCAAATTATTTAAAATCTTTAATAGAAATATAAGTTAATTTGGTAATTTCATTCAATTAAAAGTAAAGTATGATAGAATCAAATAGTTCAAAAGATAAGGTATGATGTCATTTTAAACACTAGTTATAATTTTACAAAAGAGGATTTATAGATTTGACCTTCTACCTGTGATGGTTATTTTAGTAATTAGAAATCCTTGGGAAAATGTATAAAGTTTCATATAAATTAATTATAATAGGTCACAAAAATCCATAAAGGTGTTTAATGAATCAAATGGTAAACATAGGACGTATTCGAGTTTTAGAAGATGACAAGGTAGCAAACAAATATGAAGCAAATAATAGTCAACAATTAGTATGCCAACAATAGCAGGAGGAAATAAAACGAAATTGGTACAAATTCTTAACGAACATGATAGAATAGATGCATCGATGATAAGACAATAAGAAACAGATGATTTAGCAAGTGATTAATTCACGAGTGTGGTTGGTGTCACCAACAATGGCTTATTAAGTTCTCGGTGGTCGATACACGATCGAAAGAGAAAAGCCACACAACAATTTTCAATCAAAGAAAATTCTAAAAAAAATCACTTGTGAGTAATTCTAGCAAAATGAGCAACATTAAAAATGAGAGAGAGAATTCAACACATGGTTTACACGAATGAATTTCGAGACGATAGAGTCTAACACATATCATGACGGATATACGAAATCATCGTTCACTTCCCGTCATAAATCACTATTCGCGTCCGGAGACGTTTCGAAGGTCTACCAAAGTAGATAAAAAGGTTGGTCGGTGGAGAAACATAAAAACATTGAAACTTCCAAGTCTTGTATCAATGGTCGGTTATTAGACGAACTGTAAATAGAATTGTATCATAAGAGAAAATTAGGTAATAAGTAGAACATATGTCGTTGAGTACAGAAACATGTACTTGCAGGTGCATAATTCGTCCAAGAAAAGATAAGGAATTATATGCATATATCATGAACGGGTGCTATTCGCACAATATGTAAAAGCTCTCAAAACTTTATTTTATCTAACTTTTTCAGAAACACATGTAAAAAGTTGGTTCGTGTAAAAACATTTGAGGTGACTACTATACAGCCTTGCGTGGCTCCTTCTAAATCTAGCAATGCGATACTTAGTTTCGTCAAACTTAGTATAATGTGTCCTATATTTAAAATATATATATAATACCCTTTGTAAAATAGGAATCGAAATAATTTATGAAACGTTTTCGAGAGTAATAATTTCGCTAGATAACTTTAATGTTACAAGAATTCTTTATAAGACAAATGTAAAACAATTTGTGAAAATAAATCGTAAAAATAACATCAATTTACCTTATAAAGTAGCATTAAAGTATTTTGTAAAACCCAAGTAGAACATTTTGTAAATTATTTGTAAAACAGTAATGATTTTATCTATATGGTGACACTATAGCAACGTATAAGAATAGCAAGTAGGTTACACGGGGGTAGTAAAGAGTAATTAATAAGAAATCGATGAAATGTTTACAAGGTGATAAGGTTTCAAAAGGTTTAGCCAGAATCGTCATGATACACGTGTCAAAAATGATAACGAAATATGTGAAAACAAGAACTTCAAATCTCGACCCAAATCCATGGTACGATGAGAGAAATAAAAGATAATATGAAATGGCAAATGAGTCATGTATAAAAGAAAGGATAAAGGAATCCATATGCGTGCAGATAGAGATCCAGCTGAGAAAGGCAATATTAATACTTTAAGAAATATCCGCGACCTACATGTGTGATCACGACCTTAGATATTTGTTTTATAAAAGTATAAAACGTTTGTATCAAAATATTTTGTCAAAATTGAGATACATAAGTAACTTGCACAAGTAACCGAGTCTAAGTGTAACCATGACCTATAAAGCTTACAATCTGTAGGAAAATACTTAAAATGAAAGCTAAGCGTCTTAGACTAAGATTCTCAAACAATTTGGAACCTGAAAACGCCAATTATACGTTAACCGCGTGTAACACCCCCATAAAGTGGGTATCACAGTGGTGGATCGATGAGCAAATAGCTTACAAAGCACAGATCATAATTATATGATTTTTGAAATACAATTGATGTAAACATTGAATTGGTACAATCATTTAAATCGTTGAATAACATTTGTTATGAATATCCAAGTAAAAGATAATCCCCCGTCATTTTTATGCTCCTAAATGATGCTCAATCCATGCTCAAATAATCTTGCTAAATAACCTGTGCAAAACATACTAACGGGGGTCAACATAAAGTTGGTGAATTTATAGATTTTAATCAATTAATTAGTTTGGACATACAATAATCATAGAGGTAATAATGCACAAAGCATTCTTACTAAAATGTAAATAACATTTGTTTATTATTAGAAATTGAATCTTAACCCCATAGTCATCAACAAATGAGGACGTAGTGTCTTACAGAAAGACACCCATTCCAGTTCCAACATGGTATACGTCTGTTGTCCCGGCCAAGGCACAGTGAGTATGACTCACCCAGACGGGGATGGTCAGTCCCTAATAGATCTATTTATATCATTTGGGCGATTTACAACAATTTAACAGTTGCAATAGTAAGCAATCATAATCCAGTTTATACAATCCAGTTATGTCCAATATATATTTGCATATTTTCTTTCCCAAAAAGGGAAAGTTTTATCAAAGTTTATAGGGGGCTGTAAACTCACCTGATACAATCGTCACAATAGTTAATAGAGAACGAACGTCAATCAAGAATACATGTCAACAATCGATACATGATCATACGAGACCTAAAGATAACGAGGCGCGTCTTAGGCTTGAGACAAGAAATAAATCGTACATATATGTAATAAGTATGTTTTAATAAGTTCTTGGACATTGCATAAGTTTTATGAACCTTTATAAAACTTTTAGGTGAACACTTAGTCATTTTGAGTGAAAAATCCAAGTTGACACTTTTAGCCCATCTTAAGCCCGATAGTGGTCCACTATCCAATTATTTGACTTAAGTCCATTTTAAATTCAGTATACTACTCTAAGTTGGTTATAAATCTCAGGTCCAATAATGGCCCAATAGCTATTACAAGTGTAAGTTGGGCTTTTATGGCCCAAGTCCACTTTGTATAGTTTTTGGGTTCTAAAACACATCACAACCACATACACTTAATACTTCACGTTGGTCGGGTCTCGGGTCATCTAGTCATCAGTATATAAATAAGTCCAAGATCCTCGACATGTGGGTCCTACCATGTCGGTTTATATAAAAATCATCACATTTTACGTTAATGAGTTATAATCCGTTTATTATAATTTTCCCGACATGTCCCGCTAATTTGTTCATATCTCTTGAACCGTAAATCATCTAAGTGTGTTCTTTTTACCAAAACCATTATTAACTCATGTACTACACTTATTATAAGCCTAATTACCCCAAATTTATACTTTTCATAGCTAATTAACCCATTTCCTAACTTAGAAGAGTTGGCTGTTTTTGGGCAGCCAAACTCGTTTTCACCATTTTGGTCACCATTTCCAAACCGTAAGGAACTGGTAAACTATCCAATTGATTATACTTGTTCATGATTTTATCTACAACCTACAGTTTTACCTTTTTCAATGATTCTGGGTTCTTATACGAGAAAACAGTCCGTGAAGACAGTATGTTCAGATCTGACTAGTTTTCACTATTTTGGTCACCATTTCCAAACCGTAAGGAATTGGTAAATCATCCAGTTGATTCTAGTTCTTCATGATTTTATCTACAACTTTTCGTTTTACATATTCGTAGGTCAGTATACAAATTTTACGAGAAAACAGTCCATCAAAACAGTATGTTCAGATCTGACTAGTTTTTACTATTTTGGTCATATCTTACTATCTAAAACTCGTCACAAGACGAGCCACCCGGGGAATTAATCACAAAACAATTGCCTATCTTATTGTGTAAGTTTTTGGTATCCCAAACCTACTGAGTATTACATGCAATCTGTTTTTGTCACGGTTCAAAAATTGTTATGAATCAAATTGTTACTAGTGCTTGTTTAGCTTGATTTTTAGTGTTCAAAATTTCATATACAATGTCCAAATACTCATTAATTCATTTCGTATATATATATAAGATCAAGAAAAATAAAAAGGAAAATAAATAAGAACGAGATGTAGACCTTACGTGGCTTATCAAAGTCGTTGTACTAGTGAGTGAGCAAGTAACCATCCAAGATCTTGTCAACACTTGATGTGACCACCATGCATAGATAGATCCGGGCTAGATCAACAAGTTTCACTTGGTGTAACCATCATGCATGTATAGATCATGAGTAGATCTATACGTTTTACTTGATGCATATATATAGATCTGGTCTAGATCTACATATTTTACTTGATGTTACCATCATGCATGTATAGATCCGGGGTAGATCTATACGTTTTACTTGATGCATATATAGATCCGGGCTAGATCTACATATTTTACTTGATGTTATCATCATGCATGTATAGATCCACCGTGGAAATAAAAGAAAATCTTGAAAGTTGATGCATGTAGGAGATTTTCATACCAATGTGTAGATCTTGAGATTTCCAAGGTGGGTCTTTGATTTGTTTTTGAAGATTCAAACAAGAAAATCAAAAATTTGATGATCTTTGTGGGTTGGGGTTCACGGCTCAAAGAAGAAAAGAAAAGAGAGAGAGTTTTTGGTGGAAGGTGAGATGTGTGTGTTTTGTGTGAGAGAAATGAAGGAGAAGAGTAAACAAGGCCCTTATATAGGGTGAGAGAAAGTATGACAAGTGTCACCCACTTAAACTTTGTCCAATGAGAAGCAAGAAGGTGGGTGGACATGATGGACATGTGTCACCAACCTAGAATTGGCCTAATGAGGAAGTGAGGTGTGTTAGTGACTTGTCTAGTGGGCCAAAAGAGTTGTTGGGCTCCTTAAATATCTTATTGGGCTTATTAAGCCCATTACTATCCAAGGTTTAAATAGTTGGGCTTATAAGGCCACAAGTGGGCCTAAAGTGTAACTTATATTACAACTTTCGTTAATACACGGTTCGGGTCACGTTCGAGGTTTATGAATTTTTGATTCATCTTACGAGGATTTCGTAATTGATCCAAAAATCATTTTTCCAATAAGATGGAGTATTTATATGACGTATAAATACGAAAAACGTGCTCGTTTATTTAAATGACAAGTATTTGTCATTTATCTTTTGTATAACGTAAGTATCGTTTTAGTAGCAATACTTCTCATTTAATCATTCCGTAGATAAATGTAATATTAAACAATTTAATCAAATTGTTTATCAAGTATTTCTCGACAGTAATTTATGTAGTTAAATTATTGAATTGCCGGTACGCGGTTTGTATGACTTTTGTCAAATTTTCAAATCCGATGATTTTTGTATGGTTCAAAAAGGGTTTTTGAAACATACTCCATTATTATTTAATGAACGAAAAATCTCGGGTTTTACACCATCCACATGCCACCTTGAGTTTCGTCCTCGAAATTCCATTATTATTACTAGGTTGAGAAATGAACTAGGATCGTTGAGTAGATTTTTATTAAATTATTCTCATGGTAAAATCATGGATTTTACAGCACCACCCCGTTATTTTAGCTTCGTCCTCGAAGCTATTAAAAACTTTGTCATCTGTTAGGGTATAGATGTCAGAGATCTAAAGGTTCGTCTTAGACATGCTCAGAAACAAATGGTGGCAACAATGTAAGGAGATAGTTATTCAGATTGCTCTATAAGTCCGATTGGGCAGTATCTGAGTGATGCTACCATTACGGATTAATAGAAAGCAATGCAAAGAGATCTTTATCCGGGTGCTCTATATATCCGATTGAGCAGTATTTGGATGCTGCTACTACTATGGATGGATAGTATTATCCGAAGGTTTGACCTTTAATCCGATATAGCGATAGAAGCTCGCGGATCAATTAATGATAATTAAGAGAGGGCAAACTTTGGAAGTTGGCAACTAGGAAAAGTCGATGTAGTGTCAACTATACTTAGTTGGTTAATCTCTTGACGATAGCTTGTTCATTTGGAAAACCTACAAGTCAAAATTTGAGGTTGGAGAGGGTTCCGGAGCTAGACATGCTGGTCCTGTTTAAGTTCGGATTGCTGCTCTAGCCATGAGCCAGGAGCAGGACATGACGAATGTCCACAGCCTGTTAATAGCAGGCCAGGTGGAGTACACTGTCATGCATGAGCGCATAGACTCTCTCTTGGACCATATGGGCAGATGCCCTGATAGCACGAGGTTTTTGGGCCATGAGGCCTTGCAGTGGTTGTTGGAGGAGAACTACTTCCTCCATTGGCATAATCACACCTTGGAGGGGGGGGGGTCTTCAGCGTAAGACCCACATCTCTCTTACTGCACAAGGGCGGTCCTTGTCCACCTTCTTTGATCTTGCAGCTGATTGTCACGATGGAGTGACAACAGAGACCGCCTACCTTCGAGGAGTCGTTGGCAAACTGCGGACCCAGTTGTTGATTGTACTCAGTTTGCTTAAGGAGCCCTGATTGGCTTATAGAGGTATTGCAGAGTACCCTGTCGGCACCTGCAACCTTATCAGCCCTACCAGTACCAGCCCTATCTAGCAGACCTACTGGGCAGGATTTGAGTAGATGTACTAGATCTTTTGTTTACCATGATAAGATTTCGGGTTTTATTCAAGCTATCATGCAAAATTCACGAGTCACTTAGAAGTTTAAGAAATCATTCGCCAAATCACAATAAGTCTTGTGATGATACATTATAAAGGTAGTTTATTACAATATAGTACGATGAATGATAACGTTAATGAAGTCGGTGACGTGTGTAGAAACCCAAATTTCTAGGGGTTTTACACCACCCCGTTATTTTAGTTTCGCTCCCGAAGCTAAAGATGAAGTTACTTGTTCAGGGGACAAGTGAGAGTACTTTTTATTAAGGGGTAATCTTCTGAACTTAAGTTTTAAGTTTAGAAGGTTGGGTTGACTAGGACAAACTCGTCTTAAGTCTTGGTTTTCTTAGATGTGCCTCTGGGGCCCCAATGTGTCTTGATGAGCGTAGATAACAATTTATTAATGTTACTACTAGTTCTTCAAGAGATTTTTAAGTCTATTAAGCTTTAATATGCTGATGCGATGTCAAGTTTGAAATATAGTTTTGGCTGGTACCGCTCTTGCGTCTATAATTTTCACGCGAAGGGCTTCCCGATATACTTCTAGCTTGTGGAAGGCAACATTAGCTTGACACCATGCTTCTCTTAGTGATAAGGCTAAGATTATTATTGGTGTTACTTGGGTAGGAAGTTACAAATAATCTGCTTCATTTGTGACTGAGCTGGGGCATAAGTTGCATGGAGAAGAAGTACTTCAAATGATGGAAATCAAAGAAGATACCAAGAATAAAGAAGTGTGCATCTTGTGTGATGCTGGAAAAGTTGTGCGTTCTATGTAGGTGGTCCAAAATTTGCACAAATTTTGACTTCTAAAAGGGGGAAGTAATTCATTTCAAGGCTAGTTGGACGATGGTATTGTCAAACTAATTGGATCCGAAGAGGAAAGAGATTGTCCAAAAGAGTTTTGGACATCAAATAACGATTTCTGGGTGATGACGAACATAACCCTACAAAATACACCCATTGAGAGTTGGGCATGTCTTTTATGCTTGGGTTTGTCTTCCTCGTCGATTTATGAAATGTGGGTTAAGAAGATAGGGCATCCTCTTACCAAGTATTTCTGGGCTTCGGTACAAGAAGTGACAACTAAGTCTAGTGTCGATAAAGTCTTAATTAACGTCTCCTCGAATGATCGAAGTTTCATTTCCTTATGGCAAATGTACCAGCTTTATTTTCTATGACACCCCAAAGGGGTCAAATGAAACGGAAGTGGGTACTCCCGAAAAGGGTTCAAAATGCAGCGGAAAAGAACTCTCCCTGACAGGGGTCAGATGCAGCGGAAAGTAGACACTGTCAAAAGATTCAAATGCAACGGAAAATGGACATTTCTAAAGGAATCAAATGCAACGGAAATGGACATCCCCTAACGCGGCCGAATGCAACGGAAGTGATATTTGGGCTAAGGATAAACCCAAAAATCAAGAGCACAATGCTATGATCCAAATGAGATGAATACGAGTCTTCTTAGGTTTCTAGATGGTGATGTAATAACGATAAGATATTACTGGAGGAAATCGCGTGTCAAGGAGGGATACGTTACATAGTCGGATACATAAAATAATATCAATAATGAGTTATGTCGAATACATTTAAGCCCATGTGATTATAAATTTCTATTTACATCGACAAGCGTCCTTATCCATGTAAGGTGAAATTTACAACTCCATTCGGTGACCTATGATTTCTTTATTCAAACGAACAAGCAGCCTTACTCGTTTCAATAACGATTTCATAGCCCACCTTACCTAAATATTCCCGGAAAGTCTTATTATTTAGGATAAATATAACATCTAAGATAATAGATATTATTAAGATACTTTACAGCCCGTTTATTTATAACTTTTCGTCTTCGGGCGTCCTATTCCACCTTGATACGAATTTTATAACTAAATTTCTGGTCCGGTGGCCTATGGTTTCACCTTTAGACGTCCCATACCGTCTAAAGACGAAATCATAATTAACTTAAGATCAAGAGGCTCAGGTCCTATATGTAAAATATAGGATCATAAGTACCTTGATTTTTGGGTCCCACCGCATCATTTAAAGATGCAAATTTATCCTAATAATACCACATGATATTATAAAAAGCACGCGTATATGAGTCGTTAATAAGTTGTGTTCCGTAGATATACGTACAAAATCATAAGCGAGAGAAAATACATGTTGATGCGTGATAATGTGCGCAAGAATACGCATCAAACAAGGAGTTCATATGTATAATATAATATAATAATATATTACAATCATAAGCATAGGCATTATATCATATAAATCCTAGGGTATATATATATACATATATACACGTACAACAAGTTCAAACATTTAATAAAATGTAGTACGCTAGGTAATACTTCATAGTCTGTTTTTAAATATTCCAATTTGTATGTTGGTTGTAAATTTGTTTTCATTAAGTGGCCTGTCAGTTATCCTAGTCGTTAGAATAGACTAACCAGTTTCTATTCATCGAATAACTATGCACAGATAGTATGCTCAAGTTTTAATACCTTAAATGAAATAATGGTTCTAGCGTTTGCCTAAGTTTCGGCTATTGGCAAAACAAGTCCATCTCTATTTTACCAAATGTACATTTTCCGGCTCTTAACAGCTTTGGTCCTTAGGGTTTCTAGTAATTTCGGGAGATGGTGAAAATAGTCCCTCTATTTAACATTAGGTTTTATAACTTCCAATAAGTGGCGAACTAATCCTTAGGGCTTCTAATTGTTTCGGTTGATTACACCGTTAGTCCTTAGAGTCATAAAATGACAATCTAACTTCCAAGAATTTACAAAAGTGGTCCTTAAGGTATAATAAGTCACGAATGGCATTTATTAATCCCTACACTTTCAAATATTTATAATATTAGTCCTTGTAGTTTCTGTTTTATCAAGACAAGTTTCAAATGTCATGGTTTTAATCCATAAGTCTTATAAACTAACGTTCTTAGTCTAAAAGTTTTTATAGTTATATCCTCGGTATAAAAACTTTACTTAAGTGTAAAATCACTAAGTGAGCTTATTAAGTGCACCAAAAGAGCTAATGGGCTTCCCAAACCCTTATTGAGCTTACAAGATCCATTAACAATTCTTATGAGCTAAGGGTTTCTTAATGGGCCTAATTACAGTTTTAGATCCATCAATGTTATAGTTTTACTACATAGGTCCATAAGACAATAAATGGGCCTAATGGTATTCCGAATAGGCCTAAACATATTTTAGCCCATTAATAATTCAAGGTTTGCTAAGTGAGCTTACTAGGCATTAAATGGGCCTAATATGTTTAGTTAATGGTTCAGCTACATGGTATTGGGCCTATAGGGCCTATTCAAGTCTTGGGTTAATGTTACTTGTGCTTAACTAGTCCATTAATATTACTTAACCATTTATCAA
The DNA here is from genome assembly GCA_025667525.1 of Glebionis coronaria. Classification (NCBI taxonomy): domain Eukaryota; kingdom Viridiplantae; phylum Streptophyta; class Magnoliopsida; order Asterales; family Asteraceae; genus Glebionis; species Glebionis coronaria. The sequence goes on from JANFOE010002974.1 coordinate 58,640, forward strand.
GGTGTGAAGTTTATGAAACCTTACAAGCTTATTGGTTCTTAATGGGGGTGTTAGTAGGGAGCTTTATACTAAAGATGTTCCATCTCGATATTACGTTTTGACTGAGTGGTTGGGTTTACGATTTAAAGTGCCCTCGCTCCTCAAACGTTTATAGAATGGCTTCTGAAGTATGATGGCCCGAACAATGCATTATAACCACGAACAATCTAATACATAACAGAAACAAGGAAATATTTAAATGGAAATTTAGATAAAAACTTTGGGAACATTGGAAAGCTAACAGAATCTCTAGAACCCGTTAGAAAATCTAAGAAGATTTTAAGTCTCAAAATCTAAATAGATCTATCTATTTTACTCAATCTTAGGAAATCTTTAGTAAACTTAATTAGATTTTATAAATATTGAAAAATCTAATGAAATGTTCGGGGAAATCTAAAATTTGATTTTATAAGGTTTCAAACAATTTGGAACCTCAAAACGCCAATTATACGTTAACCGCGTGTAACACCCCCATAAAGTGGGTATCACAGTGGTGGATCGATGAGCAAATAGCTTACAAAGCACAGATCATAATTATATGATTTTTGAAATACAATTGATGTAAACATTGAATTGGTACAATCATTTAAATCGTTGAATAACATTTGTTATGAATATCCCAGTAAAAGATATTCCCCCGTCATTTTTATGCTCCTAAATGATGCTCAATCCATGCTCAAATAATCTTGCTAAATAACCTGTGCAAAACATACTAACGGGGGTCAACATAAAGTTGGTGAATTTACAGATTTTAATCAATTAATTAGTTTGGACATACAATAATCATAGAAGTAATAATGCACAAAGCATTCTTACTAAAATATAAATAACATTTTTTTATTATTAGAAATTGAAGCTTAACCTCATAGTCCTCAACAGATGAGGACGTAGTGTCTTACAGAAAGAAACCCATTCCAGTTCCAACATGGTATACGTCTGTTGTCCCGGCCAAGGCACAGTGAGCATGACTCACCCAGACGGGGATGGTCAATCCCTAATAGATCTATTTATAATATTTGGGCGATTTATAACAATTTAACAGTTTCAATAGTAAGCAATCATAATCCAGTTTATACAATCCAGTTATGTCCAATATATATTTGCATATTTTCTTTCCCAAAAAGGGAAAGTTTTATCAAAATTTATAGGGGGCTGTAAACTCACCTGATACAATCGTCACAATAGTTAATAGAGAACGAACGTCAATCAAGAATACATGTCAACAATCGATACATGATCATACGAGACCTAAAGATAACGAGGCGCGTCTTAGGCTTGAGACAAGAAATAAATCGTACATATATGTAATAAGTATCTTTTAATAAGTTCTTGGACATTGCATAAGTTTTATGATTCTTTATAAAACTTTTAGGTGAACACTTAGTCATTTTGAGTGAAAAATCCAAGTTGACACTTTTAGCCCATCTTAAGCCCGATAGTGGTCCACTTTGTATAGTTTTTGGGTTCTAAAACACATCACAACCACATACACTTAATACTTCACGTTGGTCGGGTCTCGGGTCATGTAACACCCCACTTGGATAAATGGACCGTTACGTGTATTTATGGCGTGTCATCAAAGCATGCAAGGCAATGTATTAAACATTAACTGACCAAACGGAAATACCGGAATCAAACATCGGTAGTCCAACAAGCCCACAATAAAAAGATTAAGTACAGAAAGGAAAAGGACGAAACAGTGTCCAAACAACCAAAGTAAAGTAACGTAAGGTATGCATAAAATAAAGGAGTCTGGATAGCTCCCATCCAAATGCACGTACTCTCTTAGAAGTCCTAAGATCGTCCCTGTGTACCTGCCGTTTGGAAACATGAAAGGAACTACGGCTGAGCATAACGCTCAGTGAACGGATATAGCATGATAAGAATGTACTGAAAGGTAATGCAATATAAGTCAATAATGAAGCTATAAGACTGATATGTAACATGTGGTATAACCTTGCATAAAATCTGTAAAACCTGGTACATATAAACTGATACTGAAATATAACTTTTAAATTCTGAAAACATGCATTTACTGTATTTTATTTGCCAGAGCTTATATAGGTCACGTGCTGTAACAACCGTGCATGAATAACTGGAGGGGTGACCTCGTCATGCTGTAGAGGGGTGACCTCTAATAACTGTGCTGGGTGGAGGGATCAGCTCCAATGTGAAGGATGTAGAGCACACACCACATTCACCCTGATAACTTGTAACACATATAAGCCTAGGATGCATCCATACGCCCCACTAAAACATACATATAAAAATGGCCAAACTGAACATGAGTGGGACGATGCAGGATATCACTCTCCTGGATGTGAGTCACGACACCGGTGCCTCTAGTGCCGTGGTTACGGTACCTCCGTAACTAGTACATAAACTGGTCGTGCTTGTATATAACGCTCAGGCAATTCTATTTAGTTATTAACATGATTATTGATAAATTAAACATATACTGGGGAAAAAACATTTGGCTGGAGACGGGGAATCCTAATAGTGCATAGAAAGGAAGTCCTTACTGAAAGGACGGGAAATCCGTACCTCTAGTCCAGTAACTGACTGAAAGGAAGACTGAACGAATACTACTCGGGCTTCACGCGTGCTACATAAATAAAGGGCGCGAATAAGTTAACAGTTATCCGTTATCAAATTTTACTGATCTTATTGGTTTCTTATTTATTTATTTCTGAAATTTCATACGCATATTAACGGCTAAATCCGGTCTTATAGTAATTCCTTTTAATGTATTAACGTTCTACTAATAGCTACGTATAACGTATATCTGGCGATAAGTATTTTTATAATAAGTATCCCGCTAAAAAATAGATGTTTCTTAATTTAGAAAGTTCTTAAATTGTTTAATTCGTTTTCTAATAATATACTCTTTTAAATATTTAGGAATTTATTTAATTTAATACACTTGAAATATATATAAAATATTTATAAAACAATTTAATTTAAAAATATTTATTTTATTATTTATAAACATGTCCCGAGCCTACCGAGCCCACTCGTCGCACTAACCGAACCAACATAATATACAAAAATCTGTCTACAAGAATTAGCGACAGAATTTCTGTGTCACTAAGGAAACTGTCGCTAAAGCTGCTTCTTTAAAAAAAACTGCATAATTCTAACAGTTTTGCGACAGAAAAACTGTCGCTAAACTGTCGCTAATGTGATGAATATAATGTGTTTCTGACCCATCTTTTCCCACTGTTTTTACCCACTTTTCCCACTGCTATTCTATGCCGATCCCACTGTTATAAATCTTAGTTCCCACTGCTTATTCAGTTTACAACCAAACGCACCCTTATTTTTATTAATCCCAAACGCACCCTGTTTGTTTTTGCTGTTCGAAACGCCCAACACCCCCCTTGTTGGGTCACGACTGATCAAAAGGGAACCCACCGAGACTTGGTGTCTCGGTGCTTGTGCCATAAACCAAAACCCGACACCCCTGCGTGGGGTTTTCTGCCCTCGGTCGGCCAACACAACAGCCCCACACCGAGACCCACTGTGGTCTCGGTTTGATCATTAATCCAAACCCGACGCTCCCATACGTAGGTTCTTGTGTTGGTTTTGATTTTTTTTAAAAGCAAAACATTCTCTCTTTGATTTGTATAATCTATTTCGTGATTTATATAATTTGATATATGAAAAGAACAATACCGTAATAGTTGATAAACGGAAGATACGTATAAGGATTGCTAGATCAAAACACGGCCGGACTTTCTTCCCTTTTTTTTTTCCTCCGGCGGCCAACACAAGGAAAAACCCTAATTTTTTTTTTCTTTTGTTCGACTGTTTTGGAAAAGAAGAACTCCCGTATGGTTTTTGTGTGCAAACAAAATGGGCTAAAGCCCATTACTTCCTTTTTTTTTTATAACCGGCCCCTCTCTTACATTTATTTATTTTTTTATATTTTTTTTAAACTTGTATATAATACTACTACTTGTAAATTTTCGCGTTTGTTCCGTCGATAAATTCTACGTAAATGGTTTAAGTAAAACCTGCGTATTTACATTTCTCGATTTAAAATACGGGTTTTACAGGTCATCTAGTCATCAGTATATAAATAAGTCCAAGATCCTCGACATGTGGGTCCTACAATGTCGGTTTATATAAAAATCATCACATTTTACGTTAATGAGTTATAATCCGTTTATTATAATTTTCCCGACATGTCCCGCTAATTTGTTCATATCTCTTGAACCGTAAATCATCTAAGTGTGTTCTTTTTACCAAAACCATTATTAACTCATGTACTACACTTATTATAAGTCTAATTACCCCAAATTTATACTTTTCATAGCTAATTAACCCATTTCCTAACTTAGAAGAGTTGGCTGTTTTTGGGCAGCCAAACTCGTTTTCACCATTTTGGTCGCCATTTCCAAACTGTAAGGAACTGGTAAACTATCCAATTTATTATACTTTTTCATGATTTTATCTACAACCTACAGTTTTACCTTTTTCAATGATTCTGGGTTCTTATACGAGAAAACAGTCCGTGAAGACAGTATGTTCAGATCTGACTAGTTTTCATTATTTTGGTCACCATTTCCAAACCGTAAGGAATTGGTAAATCATCCAATTGATTCTAGTTCTTCATGATTTTATCTACAACTTTTAGTTTTACGTATTCGTAGGTCAGTATACAAATTTTACGAGAAAACAGTCCATCAAAACAGTATGTTCAGATCTGACTAGTTTTCACTATTTTGGTCATATCTTACTATCTAAAACTCGTCACGAGATGAGCCACCCGGGAAATTAATCACAAAACAATTATCTATCTTATTGTGTAAGTTTTTGGTATCCCAAACCTACTGAGTATTACATGCAATCTGTTTTTGTCACGGTTCAAAAATTGTTATGAATCAAATTGTTACTAGTGCTTGTTTAGCTTGATTTTTAGTGTTCAAAATTTCATATACAATGTCCCATACTCATTAATTCATTTCGTATATATATATATATATATATATATATATAATATCAAGAAAAATAGAAAGGAAAATAAATAAGAACGAGATGTAGACCTTACGAGGCTTATCAAAGTCGTTGTACTAGTGAGTGAGCAAGTAACCATCCAAGATCTTGTCAACACTTGATGTGACCACCATGCATGGATAGATCCGGGATAGATCTACAAGTTTCACTTAGTGTAACCATCATGCATGTATAGATCCGGGGTAGATCTATACGTTTTACTTGATGCATATATATAGATCCGGGCTAGGTCTACATATTTTACTTGATGTTACCATCATGCATGTATAGATCCGGGGTAGATCTATACGTTTTACTTGATGTATATATAGATCCGGGCTAGATCTACATATTTTACTTGATGTTACCATCATGCATGTATATATCCACCATGGAAATAAAAGAAAATCTTGAAAGTTGACGCATGTAGGAGATTTTCATACCAATGTGTAGATCTTGAGATTTCAAGGTGGGTCTTTGATTTGTTTTTGAAGATTCAAACAAGAAAATCAAAAATTTGATGATCTTTGTGGGTTGGGGTTCACGGCTCAAAGAAGAAAAGAAAAGAGAGAGAGAGAGTTTTTGGTGGAAGGTGAGATGTGTGTGTTTTGAGTGAGAGAAATGAAGGAGAAGAGTAGACAAGGCCCTTATATAGGGTGAGAGAAAGTATGACAAGTGTCACCCACTTAAACTTTGTCCAATGAGAAGCAAGAAGGTGGGTGGACATGATGGACATGTGTCACCAACCTAGAATTGGCCCAATGGGAAAGTGAGGTGTGTTGGTGGCTTGTCTAGTGGGCCAAAAGAGTTGTTAGGCTCCTTAAATCTCTTATTGGGCTTATTAAGCCCATTACTATCCAAGGTTTAAATAGTTGAGCTTATAAGGCCACAAGTGGGCCTAAAGTGTAACTTATATTCCAACTAATACACGGTTCGGGTCACGTTCGAGGTTTAGAATTTTTGATTCATCTTACGAGGATTTCGTAATTGATCCAAAAATCATTTTTCCAATAAGATGGAGTATTTATATGACGTATAAATACGAAAAACGTGCTTGTTTATTTAAATGACAAGTATTTGTCATTTATTTTTGTATAACGTAAGTATCGTTTTAGTAGAAATACTTCTCATTTAATCATTCCGTAGATAAATGTAATATTAAACAATTTAATCAAATTGTTTATCAAGTATTTCTCGACAATAATTTATGTAGTTAAATTATTAAATTGCCGGTACGCGGTTTGTATGACCTTTGTCAAATTTTCAAATCCGATGATTTTTGTATGGTTCAAAAGGGGTTTTTGAAACATACTCCATTATTATTTAATGAACGAAAAATCTCGGGTTTTACACCGCGACCTAATACGTAAAAAGTCAACAAAAGTCAAAGTATGACCTGAGTATGACTCAATAATGAAAAGTTGTAAAATACATGTAAGTTACTGGAATACAACAAAATATGGTCATACAAACTTGTTTCATTCAGCTATATAGCTTAGAACTCATTTTATAAGTTTTGACTAAACGTATAGAAAATAGTCAACTTTTGGCTTTTTCAACTTGAGGCGAATTTCTAATCATTAGACCTCAATTTCACTTCAATTATGATGTTATACATCCTAAGTATCAGTATATATCATCCCAAGTCCATTCCATAAGGTTTAGGCTTGCTTAAGAGGCGTTTGGGTGATGAACTAGTCATTTACTCGCTTAATGAAAAAGTGCAGAAAACTCATTTTCGAGAGGCTTAAAAATCCTATCTAAACTCTTGAAAAAATTCTACAAAAATTCAGAGAAGTCATATACATCATGAAGTTAATATCTTGTGATTTTTTAAAAAAAGTTTTGAAGTCTAGATACCTTTTTAAAAATAAAAAGCAAAACGCATTCTGCGCGAAAAAATCAAACTTTACGGTCTGTATTTTGCATTTTATGGGTCAAATGCCCACTTTAAAGCTTCTGTTTACGTGAGGGTGACTAAAAACATCATTCCGGACAACTTTGTAGTTTTATCTGAAGGTTGAAAATACTTTTACGACACACTTATCCTTATGACAGCAACGATAAAAGCATAATTTTATAAATTTTCAAATAAGTCAACAATACCCACTTATGTGTCAAAAACATAAAGGTAGCTAACGGACACTAAACCTTTGCATCAAAAGTCAGCATAATATGTTTCTCAAATGTTTCAAGTGAGAAATCTTGGCTAAACACTCGTTAACCATACCAAGCACGCTAAACCAAACGCTAGTTTAGGTCGGTTGTTCCCTATTAGACTAGTTTCTAAAATGCGTGCTATTTCTTCGTTATAAAGAGATAGACGTTGAACCTTATACCGTCGGAAATGTATTTTCATACCCGACATTCCTAGCTATATAAATTTATCTCAGTTTTCCAAATGGTAAAAATCCATCTTAGAGAAAGGTTAAAATTTTAGAAAATCGGTTATAAAAGTAGCGATCACCGTTAGTCATAAAATTAAATTAGTGATGGCTATTAACGCAAGCTCGGAGGCCAAGCTTAGATTATAATGTCTAATAACTACCCAAGGAAAAAAATAAGTGTTAAATGGGTCATAACCTGTAGCAAAACACCAAGCATACATGCTGGTCCTAAATGGGTTTTCAACCGTATTTCGACAATAACTCCTTCATTCGGATGAGTTATAACCTGGATTTTTTATCAAAACGATCACAAGGACAAACCTCATGACTACGAACTTTAAAATATCAGGTTATTTTAAATTGTCTAAAACTTAGACACAAAATCTAGACAGCAAGTGTGTTCATATGTAGAAATTCACCACATGAAAATCAAATAATAAATCGGTCCATGATTTTCTCATTTTAAAGAGTTAGAAATCGATTTTTATACCGAAAAGAACCATGTGACATTACCTTTCAACCAAGAACTTAAAAACTCAGTTTGCAAAAGTTTAAACTTGCCGAAATAAACCCCAAACCTGATGTCCTAAAATGGTCACATCAAAACACCTCTAAACATCAATTTCAACAACATAACTTAGCTTTCTATGTATCCTAATACCATCCTAATATCATACCGTTAATCACAAATCATCCAAGAACATCAAAAACAGAAAACCCATCAATAAAAATATAGATTAAAATGAAATTGGATCAAGATAAGAAATCTTACAATAGAGGTGGAAATTTACAAAGAAGATTATTAAGAAAGGAATGGAACATTAACTAGTCGCACTCCTGGAGTGAGGAGGTTTAATGAAAGGGAATGATACAAGTTTATAGAATTTAGAATTGTATTCCAAACAATCGCCACGTATTAGAGGATATGAATTACAAGATGATGATGATGTTTCCAAGGTACAAACGAACGTTGAAATTTGATGTTGAAACATAGAATGGTCAATGTAATAATATTTAATTGATATATGAGGGTCGTGTAAGGCGGTGACGTAAAGGTCAATCAAGGTTACGAAAACCCACGATATTATTCAACACGGATTCAAGGAATGATTCGAGATATGTGACTCACACGATGTCTTTTAGTCTTTTCTTTAGGCACATTGAGCTACACAATGGTCTATAGACTATTTTTCAAGACATCCAATCACAAATGGTTGGAAAGCAATTTGGATATTTAATTAGATATCTTAAAAGAGTTAAACAATGAAGGTAACATGCACGGTAGTAAATGAAAATCAGAAGTTCCATTGAAAGCAACACTTATTTAATCACAAACAATGGTATCACGAGAATACACACAACATGTAACAGTGAGTCGAGAAAAACCGGCGATTCAAAACGAACGAGTATATGAGGTCAATCGTATCACGCATAAACAAGATAGCAATAGTACTCAATAAATGAGTATGAAAAGTCGGCAACATATGCGCTCCGAATACAAGTATATAATGTCATAATAATATAAAATTATTGCAACAAGATCAATTGACAAGAACAAAAATTCAAGAATTGCAGTAAGGGCATATGTAATCACAGTAATATCTAATGATAATTCATGAAACACAAAGGATTTGGAAAGAGATAGTAATAATCGTCATCAGGGTAATGTAATATTTCAAAATGTAATCAAGAAATGAAATACTACAACGATAATTTAAAGTAAATAATAAGGATTATAGAGTTACCCGCGCAGATATCGAACAACAATAACAGATTCTGTGTTTGACACTTAGAAACATGAAATATTTGAACTTCCGGTAATAGACGAAGTTTTGGAAACGACTCAGTTCCCTATAACTAAAGCTCTGATACCAATTTGTAAGACCCCCAAAATCAGGCAAGAAAACAACTAGGCAGCAAGGGGTGCCACGTCATGGTACAAGAAACAATGAAACACTGCTGACACAAAGTTGACGTAATAAAACATATACATTACATCATCTATATAAGATTTTTTAAACAAAAGTCCCAGAGTTTTATAAGTGGAAAAATCTATTATTTAATCATGGTTTTGTAACATATAGTCACCAAAAATATAAAATAACTTGTGACAGCTTTTACCAAAACCAAACTTTAACAAGTAACACAGAAATCTCCAAGCTGCGATAATATCCTGCGGACTCCCATCCAAGCAAAGCTAAGTAATAATACCTGAGATTAAACATGTAAAATCGTCAACATAAAGTTGAGTGATATTCATAGGTTTAGTAGTAAAGGTGTGGAACACAAACATTCATTTGTAAAACAAGTAAATAGGGAAAATGGTTATGCTCATTAACCATAGTCCAAAACCACTATTATTGCTGTTTAGTTCATGAACCGAAGCTTAACTCAATGTAAGTTCCTATAGGGAGTATTCAGCCTAAATACTCAAGTAACAAAACAAATGTAATGCGTCAATGGTTAAACAACCGCAACATGGGACGGGGATTGTCAGTCCCGATGGATCCACCCACAACATTCGCGATTAGCAACACAAGTAAATTAACGGTTCATGATCAACAGAGGAAACTTAAGGCTATTGACTAAAAACAATAATATCAATGAAAACTGTTGGAAAGCATACAAATCTGGATAGCATACAAGTTCTAGATAGCATACAATTTTTTAAATGGATGTGTTCCACCATGTAAAATCTCACTCCGCGTTTAGAAATAATGTGCAAGTAGTAAAAGGGGCTATGAACTCACCTTAATCCGCAAGATCAAAAGATGCGATAGAAATCGACGCGAGAACCAAAAGTTTTTTAGGAACGACCTAGAAACGAATTATGTTTCTTAGGCATATGTGTGAAATTGAATGAATGCACATGATTATATACTTGATTCATATAGATTAGGCATTGTACATATGGTTTTCAAAAGTCAAAAAGTCAAACTTCCCAAAAGTAGTAAGTTCTCGACACTTATAAAGACCCCGCTTTGATAGTTTTACTAACTGGCCGAAACTTCATTCGACTTGCAAAAATCATAATTCTCAAACCGTAAATCGTTTAGACCACTTCTTTACATCCCTAGAATCCTAAAAGAGTCTACTTTTCTGTAACAATTACCATGAAACCTTAAATCTCAGTTAAATTGGATATATAATTTTAATACTACAAGTCAGTCCTAAAGAAAACATGTGACTGATTTTTAAGGCTTAAGGAAACGTGCGTAATTTGAAATCTACAAGTGCTATCAAAGAAAACTTAGTGGGAGGTGATAGCCCTCTGAGTTATCTACATGGATCAAGATCTTGTTTTAAAAGATTGTAGAAAAATCTTAAGTTATTACCCGTTTATCAGCAGTGTGCAAAATCAGACTCGTTTTACCACAAAAATCATAATTAAATAACGGTAACACATCTCACAATGAGCTTTCTTGATACATCAATTTAAGACCTGTATCTAGGTCCAAATATTTTTAACTAACTGTATAAACCCATATAACATTTTCAAAATCACAAAAACATCACAGACCTTCAAAATCTATACCAAAATTTAATCAACCCACTCATATTGATGTATATTACAATCTATAAACCCAATTAAAGTGAGACCAATTGGAAATGAAAGATATAAGTGTACTCTACAGTTCATAGTTTTGCATATTTAGGTGTTTATGTACAAATATTTCGAGTTTTTGGCCATACAGCAGGTGTGCAGAATCTGCGCACCTTCAACATTTAAATCATAACTAAATCATAGGACCTCGTCTCGGATTGAACGAGCCGGAAAAACGAACCTAAGACCTGGGGCTATCTCATCATATTTTTCATTTGAAAGTTAATCTCACGAAACATTTCTAATACAACCCAATAACACAGACCTATCAAAATCAACCATTCAATCTATCCAAGCACTAGTTTTAACTTATTTTCAAATCTTCAAACCTCATACAATGCCATAATCAATCCAATCAAAGTAATAATATGTAAAATAAGTGTGAGTAAAGAAACCACATCAAATATCATGAATAAATCAATATTAAAAACATTCAATATGATTAAAGAAAAATTATATTAGACTTACTAGAGATGATGATGTTTGCAATGTTTTGAAGATGATTTAACCCAGGAACATAAACTAGAAATCTTAACCCTTTAAATCATAAAAATGATTTTAATTAGAATAGAAAATGGAAGTTGATGATGTTGTTTTTGTTGTGTGGTAAAAATGAGGTGAAGGTGTAAGTGTAGAAATGTTTGGCAACCAAGATAATATCAAAACAATGGGTGAAATTTTTGTTAGATAAAGATAACTATAATATGCATGTATATGTGTACAAGGGAGAGATTTGCATTTATACAAAGTGTTGACACGTGGGTTATAATATAGTGGGGTAAGATTTAACTAAAGTCTTGCCCCAAAATTTGTTAAAGCGGGTATTATTGAAATCCGATATTTTTAACGTTACGCTATTTGAAAGATACGCGTAAAACACGAAAAATAAACGCTCAATATAAAATAAAAACGTCGACATTCGGAGAGCATTGGTATTTCGATAATTAAATGTGGCTTATGATTTAATAAACGTTAATATGCCGTATAAACAAATGACGCCTAAAGGGTTAACCTAAATTACGAAGTAGTCTCGTAAAATGAGAAATTATAAATGATGACAATAGAAAATATTTCTATGTCATAATGAGGAATGTTATAGAAACGTAATAATTTTTACTTCTTAGAGTCGAAATAGCCATCGGTTCTCACTACATCGAATCGGGTAAATATTTTATAAATCACGTGCGAGTGCTTTTAAATCAAAACTTATGATTTAAATAAATATGGAAAAACAAATAATTTTAATAATTACAAGTAAATTATTTTAAATTGTTAAAATAATAATTAAAATACAATTCAATTAAAATTCTTGAATGTTTAGGATTTACGCATGAAAAAGTAAAAGAAACAGGTTGATCATTGTAAAATCGAAAAGTACTAATAAAAAGAATAACTAAATGACCAAGGAAAATACGAGTTCTCACATCATGTTTGATCCTTATGCCAAGGATAACATCAGCCTCCCCCATGTCTTTCATGGAGAGCTTTGATGATAAAAATTCCTTTGTCTGATCAACCTTAGCTTGGTCAGTACCAAAGATTAACATGTCATCAACATATAGGCAAATGATGACTCCTTTACCAGATTCATCAAATTTGCTATATACACATTTGTCAGCTTGGTTCAGTGAATAACCATTATACAAAATCACTTCACCAAATTTCTGGTGCCATTTCTTAGGTGCCTGCTTCAGTCCATATAAGGACTTAATCAGTTTACACACCTTGCCTTCATGACCAGGCATGGTGAAAACTAGAGGTTGGTTCATGTAAACCTCCTCATCTAAATCACCATTCAAGAATGTTGTCTTCACATCCAGCTGATGAATAATCAGATTGTGAATATTTGCTAGAGCAATCAACATTCTTATGGTACTGATACGTGCTACTGGAGTATAAGTATCAAAATAGTCTATCCCTGACTTTTGTTTAAAGTCCTGAATGACTAACCTTGCCTTGAACTTTTCAACAGTTTCATCTACCTTCATTTTCCTTTTGAAAATCCGTTTGTTACCAAGTGGATTACAACCTGGAGGTAGATCAACCAACACCCAAGTGTTGTTGCCCATGATGGAATCCATCTCATCATTTATTGCTTCTTTCCAGAAAGCAACATCATGGGACTTCATTGCTTCATCAAATGTTTTGGGATCATCCTCAGCATTGAAATAAATGGAGTATTGATCAGAGACCTCATCCCTTGTTCGTTCAACCAAGTATAGTTGAAACTCAGGCCCAAAATGCCTTGGAGTCCTATGCCTTGTGCTTCTTCTAAGCTCAGGCTCAGGTTGCTGAACCACAACCTCATCACTGACCCTTTCAGGTTCCACCGAAGCACCAATGTCCTCAGCATTAGTAGGAGTCTTCAGACTTGGTCTAGGGACTTGTGGAATCCTAAGATTCACGGATCTTTAAGCTACTAGGAATGCATCATGTTCATATGATTAGATAATCAAAGCAGAATTAGAACACGACACATTAACAAGGTGTTTAGGCACAAGACACATGAATTAAAACAATTGGATTGTTCATTATATTAATAACAAACAATCACTAGACGTGTATATATTGAATCCCACATCTAGTCGACACACGCTTTAGGTTTACATTGTGAATGAACTTATAAATAAACCTAATATCCTTGGTTCCTTTTATAGTATAAGGATTAAGGTTTACAAGAGATAATATCAAATAAACATGTAAATCTTCTATTTAAATAAACTTATACAGAATATATCCTGCATGTTTATCTAAATAGAAGCTTCCAAAGGCTTCTTTTCAATGTTTCTTTCAATGCTTGAATTGCATGTGACAATTCTTGGATTGCACTTGACAATGCTTGCTTCTGTCAAGGCCTGATTTGTTCTTGACAACGCCTGGAATACACTTGTCAACGCTTAGACAAATGCCTTCATGTTTTCTTCATTTTTTAGTTTCTGCCACATCAACTTTTTGACCCAACAATCTTCCCCTAGTTGATGTCGGCAAAACTCTTTGTGTATCTCTTGTAAGTTGTACATCATCTTCAAATTGCTTCCCCTCAATTGTAGCATGTATGTCTTCCCCTTTTTGTCACATCAACAGGGAAGTAAACAATGTATGCAATCTTGAAGATTCTCCAAATGTAGACTCTATGTAATGACCTTGAAGAAAAATAAGTACAATAATTTTGATGTAGAAGCAGAATAACCCAAACTTTGTATTTCTTTCACCCAATTGCTCACTAGTTGATAAACTCTTCCCCTAGTTGTCGAAACGACTAGAGAAAAATGCAACTCTTTCATTGCAAAAGGAGGCTCAGTTTATTGGTACGAACGGGAACTGAAACTAACAAAAACCGCACAACTATAAGCCAGTTGTTAGCTATAACAATATATTTAGATCCAATGATCAAGGTGTATTTCTCACCCATCAGTTTTTATTACATGGGTACTGGTAACCTTCACGACTATGAGCCAATAGTATGCTATAACAATATATTTAGTCCAATGACAAGGTGTATTGCTCACCACAGTTTTTGTTACATGGGAACTGGTAACCTTCACGACTATGAGCCAGTCGTAAGCTGTAACAATATATTTAGTACAGAGACAAGGTGTATTGCTCACCTATATAAGAAAAACAAATTTGTGAAAACTAACTTCAACATCAAACTTACCATAAGAAATCTTCCCCTTAATCATATACTTCTTTATAAAAAATATCCGAGCCATAAATATCAATTTGATATTCTGTATAGAAACGGAGATCCCATGTACCTTCGTGTATAAATACCTCCTTTTTGTGTGCTAAAAACGTATCAATTTTCTCAAACAACAACTATTCCTTTTGTTGTCCAATATCCTTCAATGTCCAAGATATCAACATTGTGTGATGTCCAATATCATACAACACTTGTCAGCGTTTGAAAATGTATATATCGGACAACAAGTGTCAGCGCCTCCCAACAGCGCTTAACTTATTCCTGTCAGCGCCAAATTTAAACCTGTCAGCGTCTAACCATCACCGTCTCATCCATGCCTTGTCAGCATCACACCAACATCTATCAGCGTCACACCAACATCTATCAGCGTCTAAATAACACATGTCAGCGGGTAATAGATCTAGGGATTTATAAACCCTAAATCATGATTTTATGTGAAAACCATAACTGCAGTGAACTTTGACATCGAATATCTTCTTCATGAGAGCTCAGATCTAAGATCCCTTTGGTTAGATCCTATACACAAGTGTCAAGAACCAACAGATCGAATTTCACGACGATCCAACGGTTAACGAAGGAGAAATCGCGTTTTTACTATTACTGTTCACAGAAAACAGCATATGACCACTGCTGACTTTGACGCTTAATAAATTTTTCTTGGGGATAGATCTCGACAATCCCTCCGGTAGATATCTATATATATGTGTATAGAACACTCACAAGAAATTACGTGTCGATCCAACAGTTAAATCAAAAGTTATGACCTTCTGAATACTGCTGCGCACACAAAAACGTCCAGAAAAACCCTAGACGGATTTTTCTTTTCTTCACCATACACGAACACCTTGTTGGTCCTAGCATCACGAGCCACGAGGCTCTGATACCAATTATGGAAACCTTGGTTTCCTCGAATCTTTAAGCTACTAGGAATGCATCATGTTCATATGATTAGATAATCAAAGCGGAATTAGAACACGACACATTAACAAGGTGTTTAGGCACAAGACACATGAATTAAAACAATTGGATTGTTCATTATATTAATAACAAACAATCGCTAGACATGTATACATTGAATCCCACGTCTAGTCGACACACGCTTTAGGTTTACATTGTGAATGAACTTATAAATAAACCTAATACCCTTGTTTCCTTTTATAGTGTAAGGATTAGGGTTTACAAGAGATAATATCAAATAAACATGTAAATCTTCTATTTAAATAAACTTATACAGAATATATCCTGCATGTTTATCTAAATAGAAGCTTCTAAAGGCTTCTTTTTAATGTTTATGTCAATGCTTGAATTGGATGTGACAATGCTTGGATTACACTTGACAATGCTTGCTTCTGTCAACGCCTGATTTGTTCTTGACAACGCCTGGAATACACTTGTCAACGCTTAGACAAATGTCTTCATGTTTTCCTCATTTTTGGGTTTCTGCCACATCAAATTTTTGACCCAACAGGACTGATGAGAACCTAATCTCATCAAAGTTTGCATCCCTTGATTCAATGATTGAGTTTATTGAAACTGAATCATTAGGTTCAATAACATAGAACCTATAAGCCTTAGAATGCTCAACATATCCAAAAAAGATGCATTCAATGCCTCTTTCACCCAAGGTTTTCACCTTTGGACCAGGGAGTCTTACAACAGCCATACAACCCCAAACCTTGAGATAGTTCAAGTTTGGTTTCCTTTTAGTCCAGAGTTCATAAGAGGTAATCTTGTTCCTTTTGATGGGAACCCTATTTAATAAATAGCAAGCTGTCAACATAGCTTCACCCCAAAACCCTTGACTCAGTCCAGAATAGGATAACATGGAATTAACCATTTCCTTCAGTACTTTATTGTTTCTTTTAGATATACCATTTTGCTGAGGGGTATAGGGAGCAGTCGTTTCATGGATAATACCAACAAACTGAAAATATTAAGCGTCCATGTACTCACCTCCCCTGTCAGTCCTTAATCTTTTGATTTGGACTCCTTGTTGTAATTCAACTTCATTTTAAAATGCTTTAAATTTATCTAATGCTTCATCCTTGGTCTGTAATAAATAAATATAACAAAACCTTGTAGCATCATCAATAAATGTTACCAAGTATTTCTTATTCCCTAATGAGGAAGTAGCATGCAAATCACATAAATCACTATCGATTAGCTCCAAAACTTCAGTTTCACGTTTTACATCTTGAAATGGGTTCTTAGTTATTTTGTTTAGCATGCAAGTCTGACACTTTTCAGTTTCCATGTCAAATACTGGGATTAACCCATCTTTAGACATATCTTGCATCCTCTTAAAGTGGACATGGCCCAGTCTAGCATGCCATAGTGAAGAATCCTTTAGTTTACTGGTGAACACAAAGGCTGAACAAATATTTGCACTATCAGCACTAACTGAGTTAATACTGGTGGTTGTTTCAATATTAAGCCTAAACATTTGATTGCTCAAATAACCAAAACTAATAAACACACCATGTTTGGATAAAACAAATTTATTAGATTCAGTCACTTGTTTATAACCATAATTATTCAAAATACTACTAGAAACAAAATTCTTCCTAATATTAGGAACATGCAAAACATTAAACAAGCTAACAATCTTTCTAGAACTAAACTTAATATCTACACAACCACGTCCATGCACTAGGGCTGTTGACTCATTTCCCATGTGAAGAATAGATCCATCATTCAGTGACTCATAAGTCCTGAACCAACATCTATCTTTACCCACATGAACAGTTGCTCCAGAATCAACCCACCACGCAACATCATCATCCTGCACAAAATAAGCTTCAGATACATATGTAACATAATGAATCTAGAGAGATTCATTAAACATATTCTGACCTTTCAGTGTTGTGTTGTTAGAACCAATCACTGAACCATTTGTGCCTGATCCACTAGCTTTGCTACCAGTACCAACACCTTTGCAATTCCTTTTGAAGTGTCCAGGTTTCCCACACTTCCAACAAGCCACTGATGACTTCTTGTTAGGATTTGCTTTGGTGTTATCTTGATGCTTACGTTTGCCCTTGTTGTCATTGTACCTGATGGAGTTGTTATGTTCCACCATATTGACAACTGATGAACCAGCAACATTGTTGCTCTTTGGCTTGTCACTTTCATGCACCCTGAGGGATTCCTCAATGCGCAAATGACCGCCCAACTCAACAAGAGTTAATTCCTCCTTCTTATGTTTCAAGGTATGCTTGAAATCTTTCCAAGAAGGAGGTAATTTGTCAATGACACAAGAGACCTGAATGGTCTCATCCATGTTCATTTTATGTTGTGTAACTCTACCAAGTATTCTAAGAAGTTCATTGTATTGTTCCATGACTGGTCTTGAATCAGTCATTTTATAATTTGTGAAATCACTCACAAGGAACTTCTTACTTGATGCATCCTCAGCCATATATTTGGCTTCCAAGGAATCCCATAGTTCTTTACCAGATTCAGAATTTTGGTAAATATCAAATAAGGAAACAGACATACCACAAAGAATAATACCACGACACACATACTTATCATTCTCCCATTTGCTCCTTTTCCTCAGTTCCTCCAAAGTAGCATCATCACCACCATCAGGAATGGGAGTAGTCAGCACATACACCACGCTCATGGTAGAAAGAAGAAAGTGCATCTTCTTTTGCCATCTTCTGAAATCCACCCCTTCAAACTTATCCAGCTTGGAGAAGTTAGCCACCATATGCTTCATAGTAGCCGCCATTGATTATCACAAAATAATTTACTTTGATTGTTGGGTTTTACTTCGTCCCAACCAGGGTACAGATAATCAATCCTAGCTACGTACCAAAACAATGGTTACCGGATATCACTTGGAATCGTGTAATCACTTTGCAAAGTAAATTATTCGACCCTAATGCATGGGTATCATGAATACCTACTTGGGATAAAACCAAATGTAGTTAGTGATTTAGGCACAAATCTCTAACCCTTTTGTTGCTATGTGTTTCTTGTTTTTTTGTCTCTCTTTCTTGCAAGTTATGAATACCTATTTATAGGTGTAGCAATCAAACCCTAGTCAATAGAATTAAGAGGAATTAACGGTCAATTAATCTCCTCTTAATGTGGTTCATAATACCAGGAAATTGGTTACAAGACCAATTAAATGTGGTCATTAACTCTACTTGAATGGGTCAAAGACCGTTACAAGTGTACAAGTTCAGCTCCAACATTTGTCTATTCTTCTGTCCCACTGAAGTATCAGCAAACACTGAAGGGTGTTACCGCTGAAGCCTTCAGTACTGAATAATACTTGCTGATGAGTAAACACTGAAGACTAGTCTTCAGTAGATTTACTCCCTGATGAATACCTTCAGTCCAGAGTTATACTCTCTGAAGATCATCAGCGATGCTGAACAAACTTTAACCACAATATGAGTCAGGGTGTTCAGGGACTTATGTGTGTACACTTCGTACCTCCTTCCCCATTTACCAGTATGAACTAGCCCACAATTGAACTATATTTCCAACACGATACCAAATCTCGCTTTGACATGATACGAATGAGGTAAAATGTAGACATATCATACCCCTACCTTTGGGCAAACCCGCGGGTAGAGAGACTGATTCTAAGTAGACCTCCAGATAAGAAAGAGGAGGGGAAGAGATACTACGAGTGTTTATTTATTATTATTATTATTTATAAAAACATGTAAAATTCACGAAACAAGACAAATACATGTATAAGCAAGGATCAAAATCAAGCAGGGAAGAAAAAAAGTCAAGACAAACAAAGCAAAAAAAAGGCAAAAAGACACTAAAAAAAGCAAACATAACACATGATCAGTAAACCAAACAACACGATTGAAAAGACCTAAACGACCTGACAAAAGAGCCACTACAAACACAAAAGGACCAACCAATCAAAGGACAAGGGGAGCAAGTTACAAAGAGCCAACACGCCAAAAGCACATAAACAAGACAAAAACCTGAAGGGCAAAGGATGCCAATCCAAAAACCTACCTTCTAGTCCATAGCCCCACAAAACAAGCAGAGGACGAAAAAGACTAAGAGACGACAAAAACAGGCAAAGCATAAACAACCAAAGCACACTACACATTGAGCCTACTAAGCAAACGAAAGCAACATAATGCACAAAGAGAAAACAAGGCCAACAAAAGCACGCAAGTGGAACACCTAAAGCACAAAGGGGAACAAGCAAAACCTACCTCCAAAGCCTACACCTAGCACGCAAGGGACACCAACAAAAACCTAGGCACATAGCTTCTACAAACACGTAGCACACAAAGGAAATGTAACAAAACCTAGCTTCTAGCCCCCTAGTCTAATTCTATCCCTCCACTCATTCCGATATGAGGTCATGTATTCGGACAAGAGAAGCTCTTTCATGTCATTCTTTAGCCTGTCCTCCCACCTAAGTTTTGGTCCACCCCTTCTCCTTATGCGGTTTAATAGGAACATCGAATGATTGGGATCTCCCCCTCTTCTCAGAAATGTTTTCGAGAAGAAGATTAATGGGCTCCTCAAGATGTCACAAGCTGTTTTGAGTAAAAAAAGATATCTCTGTTAAAAGATTTTCTATTGGGATGACAGTTATTTCTGAATATAAATAACTCATCGGATAACAAGGATTTAGCGCTAATGGATGACTGAAATAAAAATAATTTTAATATTTTATTTACTTTTTATAATTTGAATATCTCATAAACCGGGTATTTGTTAGATAAAACAATTACACCATTACGACTTAATTATTTATATAAACGAGCACTATAATTCGACAAATTTTGTATCCTCGTTTTTTCTTTATGTTTTAATGTTTTTTCAGGTTTTTTCGTCGTTAAAACTTGCATTAGGCTAGACACATTGGTGACCAGGTTCTCCCACCAAATTCCCTGCGATCTCAGCTTTCTCTCTCTGACGTCTTACAAGTGATTTGTTTCCATATCAAGGTGACGTACAACAAAAAAAAATACATCACAAAAATAAATATTTATTTATTAATTAAACACACACACAAATCAACACGACACTCGGCCGTGTAGACGATCTATTTGAGGTTAATTTGAGTGAGGACCGTATGGCGATCGGGTCATCGCATCAAGGAGACCTAGTGATTAGAAAATCTTGGTCGACTGAGTGTGATTCCTACGAATGTGCATAGTTTTACAAATCACACATGATTAAACACTAGTTTAAATATACAAATAACATGACATGTGATATTAGTATCAAATCACATATGATATGTAATAAAATATTATTTAAATTAACACCAATATTACATGTGATTTTATTAGTATATTCAAATCACTGGTCAATTACATATGTTTTCTCTATGCAAGTTTGTTGAGAAAATTAAGGATGTTAGTTTTCCCTCTGACTTAGATTTAATTCATAAATAAACTAAGTGTTGTAAACTTGCCTGATCTTGGAAGACATACAAGATTAAAAGTCTCACAAAGGTGCTGACCTCTGTGAGCAACCACAGAGAAGTTCAAGTTAGAGACATCGTCAAGGAAGTCGAAGATAACTTGAAGTCATACTTATTAAATGTGATGGATAACAGCTAAGATTTATTAAGAAATATCAGTGGTTGAGCAATATCAAGGGTGGAAGTACCCTGATATCTCTTTGTATCCTTTGGGCATCTCTTAGTCTTTAGGCATGAACTATTTGTTAAAAGCACTTGGGAGGGAGAAATAGTAGTTTTTAATTAAAGCTTCCTAAAGTACGAAGTTGTAAAACCCGCTTTAAAATCCCTTAGAACATTAATTACATGAAACTACATATAAATTAAAACTTCGCGACTAATTAATATACGACACGTGACAAGAACATTCATACGATTTCACGTATATTAATTTCGTACGATAAGTAATTACGTATATTATTATTAATATTAATATACGAGATGTATTCACGTATAACATATATGAAACACAACAGGAATATATCATGATACTTAAAGCATGAATACGCGTAAGAAATAACAAGGTACGAGATTTAACACAAAAGGTGTTGGGCTGTTGGTTTTGGACGGTGAGTAGAGGGCCAAGGGAAGGGCCCAAGGCCCATTTGGTCTCCAAGTCCAATTAAAACAAAACTAAGAGGGGGGGAGTAGTTTTACATATAGAAAACAATATCCATAAAACCCTAAAAACAATTCAACCGATCGTTCTTCTTGTTCCTCCCTGCTGCCGTCCCTTTGAACACCAAAAACAAAGAAAAAAACGCGAGTTTAGTTTAAGAAACAAGGTTCGTGTTAAAGCTAATAATTCCTAAACCCTAACACGTATTAGGTATGTTCTGAATCTTTAATCTGGTTATTTATTTATGTGTAATAATCTGGGATCCTTAGTATATGTGTTAAACATGTTAGTAAGCAAGAATTAACAAGAAAGAAAAGGGTTTAGGGCTATTTTATGTGGGAATCACACAAACCGAGACCAATCTTGGTCTCGGTGGTAAGGGTTTTCCAACCAGCCGCAACCTAATTAGGTGTTGTGGTGGTTTTGTATTTCCAGTCGCAAACCCAAACACCCCCAACAAGGGGGGGGGGGGGGGGTTGGTTAGTAACAGTGGGAACCGAGACCTTATTAGGTCTCGATGGTTAATTTATAGACAAACAGTGGGTAGATGTGAACTGGCCGTATGAAGGTATGAAAACAGTGGGTAGGGTTAACAAACAGCAGGTTATATATACGAACAGTGGGTAGGATTAACCAAGCAGCAGGAACTAGTTACTATAGGGCTGCTCATATGTTGGACGACACTGTAGGATTATATGTTGGACAAAACTAATAAGCAGGATATTGAACAAAACTGTAAATACATATTGGACAGAACTAAATTATATATGTTGGATAACACTGTTGTTCGGTTGTTTACATAGTTTGTTGTTTAGTGCGACCGGGACATGGGTGCCTCGGGTACACATGTATATGTTTGTTAATTAAGTTTTAATTATTAAATGCATGTTATAATTAAATTAATCATGTAACTTTGGTTATATTTGTAGTTAACGGAATTAACCTAAGTATTTATTCACGTAATTAAATTAATAACCGTACCTTAATTTAATTATATAATCATCTAGCTAATGTTAAGTTATTAAATTATCATGTCATTTTATTAATTAATAATTCCAAGAAAAACCATGAATTTTATTATTAATAAATAATTATTATTTTAGCTTAAAGTATTTATTTAATAAACTTTATGGTATAATCATGAAATATATATATTGTATGCTTATTAACACTATGGCTTATATTTTATATTTATTTATCAAGCTTATTTCTAAATATGGAAACTTTCTATTTTTGGAAACTTACTAATTTCAGGTACTTACTATTTTAGAAAACCTGCTGCTACTTATTATTATATAACAAGAACATGAAATACACTAACCAGAATACATGATTTAACATGAATCAGTAACATAAGTTAAGAACACTTAAAACAAGACAAGAACAAGTAAAACAAGTAAGAACACGTCAAGTAAACTAATAATCAGTTAAGTATAAGTTAATCAGACAACCCATGCACGTCCCTTTTATTATGTAGCACTTGTGGAGTCGGAGTGATCTTCCACTTTCATTTTCATCTTCATTTACTGGACATATGGTACGGATATTCCGTCCTTTAGTAAGGACATCTTTCCTATATTAGGATTTCCCGTTTGCAACCATCTGTTTTCCCCAGTAGTTTACGTGTCTTAAACACATTCAGTATATGTTATGTTTACTTTACATTACCTGAGCTATATACATACATGCCAGTTTCACCTAGTTATGGGGGTTCCATAACCATAGCACTGGAGGCACCGGTGTTAAGACTCTTCTGCGGTGAGAGTGATTGCTCGCAGCGTCCCTTTACGGTTTTGACCTTTGTTATTATTATCATGTGGGGCGAATGGGTGCATCCTAGGACAAGTTAGTAAGATTTCATTGTAACTGTGCTGTGTGCCTTGCATCCGTTACAGGAGCTGATCCCTCCACTTATACTATGTTAATTAGAGGCAACCCCTCTAATTGCATCATGAGGTCACCCCTCTAAGTATTTATGCACGTTGATACTTCATGACCTATATGGGCTCTTGGGCATATTTAAGATACAGTTTTCAGTATAAAAATAAACATAAGTCTTTTCAGAATATAAACTAGTTTACAAAACAACACCATGTTTTTCCCAGGACTTACATTATTCCGCTGCACTATCATTCAGAATTTCATTTCATAATTTGCTTATGTTTATGCTATTCATTTCATTGTCATATATCCGTTCACTGAGCGTATTGCTCAGCCGTATATTTTCTTTCCATGACCCAAACGGCAGGTACCTAAGGACAGACTAGAGCCTTTGGATGACGTGCATAAGATGGAAGCTGCCTTAGACTTGTTTTCCTTTTGCCTCATATACTTATGCTTGCTTGGACACTTGTTTTGTCCCTCATATTCCATTTCCTTTATTTATGTTTTGGGCTTATGTATGGGGACCGATGTTTGACTCCGGTTTTTCCTTTTTTGGTCATTTATGTTTTAGTACATTACCTTGCATGCTTTGATGACACGCCATAATTATCCTATAACGGTCCATTTATCCAAACGGGGTGTTGTTGTCCCAAATTACGTGACGATTAAACAAGAAAGAAAGGTAGAAAATAGATGAATTTAGAGAGAGAAAATAGAGAGAAAAAAGAGAGAGAAGTGTGTGAGAACTTGTGAAGTATTAGATTAAGAGAAATAGAATAACCAACCAACCTTTCCTTACATACAAAGAGAGGTTTATATAGCCTTGCCTACATGTGGCATGATGGGCTATATGATAATGGGCCGGGCTTTCCTTTTGGGCTTTGGTTACTTATGAATGAACCTTAGCTTAAAGTTAAGCCCGTAATACATGACTAAGCTACTACTTTTTACAACGTTCTAATATACGATACATAATAAACATATGACCGAGCATTCTTGTTTGACTCAATATTTTGAGGCTAACAAGTGTTACAACTATGGTATCAGAGCCAAGGTTTCGACCTGTAGGCTCTAAAACTTGACTTGTGACTAGTGGGTAGTCATCAGGATCTTTCCAAGCCGACGTCTGATATTCCACGCATTGACATTTTCAGAATCTTATTTGTTCTTAACCATGATTTTTTCTCTTAAAGTTTTGTTTTGCTAAGATGGATTGATCAATAGTCAATTCATACTTAGTTACATGTCATTGTTTTAGGCATGGTGTTCCTTGTGAATTTTGACTTGTATGGACTGAACCACAATAGTCCATACTTAGTCACATGTTTCTGTTAAGTTTTGGACAGTGGTCTTCAACTATTTATTTTTATGTATCATTGCTGCAGGTATTTTGACTGAGTAATGGTTGGTACAAGACTGACCATATTTAGTCGCATGTGCTTTTCATTCGAATTTTGTTTTGGTGAACCGACCCATAAGCATTCACCCTCGCCATGTCAATTTTGTTTTGGTGAACCGACCCATGGGCGTTCACCCTTGCCATGTAAATTTTGTTTTGTGAACCGACCCGTAGACGTTCCCCCTTGCTCATGTCAATCTTGCATTGTGAACCGACTCATAGTCGTCCATACTATCAATTTCGAAATTCATTTCATTGCAGTCATAACTCTTTTATGTTTTCTCAAAATTGTTACCTTTCTTTATGTCGATTTTGTTGTCATACTATCATGGTTAACTTCATTTTCATGCTGATTATATCTTCATGCCCCTTTATGTTAACTTGTTTCATGTTTCATCGTGTTTATTTTGCTATCATACTAGACACTGATGGATTGTATTTAATAATGCTTTCATGATAGTCATGGTTGGTTTTTATCAATCATGCTTTTATGCCAATCATTGTTGAATTTCGTTTAACCACACTTTTGGTGTTTTCTCGTCTATGCTAGAATTGCCAGGCTATCATGATGTTAATTTCAGTCCGGTTTTCTAACCTCTTAACCAATTATTTCCTTTAAAATCATGTCAGATGATCAACCCCATACCGATCATTTCATGTGCATTCCACGTGTACTCCATGTACCGTATTCCACGTGCACTCCATGCATCGTATCCCATGTGTATTACACTTACCGTAATCCATGTGTATTTCACTTACAATACTCCACGAGTTTTCGCTAGTCAATTCTCAATCATCTCAGGCGTATTTAACTTGCTGATATTATACAAATGCTGATGCCGCTCATAAGTTGGAGGTGCTACAAGACGAAGACAAAGGCGTTAGATCGTAGCGATCGGACGAGAAGATGCTGCACCATAATAAGTGTGTAAACACTTATCCTTTTGCCACTAAAAACAAGGAAAAACAAGACCTAATCATGTGTTTTATATCATAAAAGTCGGAATTACGCGTGGTTTTGTGTTTTTGTGTTTAAATAGGTACAAATGATCAAAAGAAGAGAAAACACGGGATTTCACGATCAAATATTGAAGAAAAGTCCAAAAGTGTGCCTAAGTTCACGAAACCGGCTAAACCGACACGTTTTTGAAGAAACAATCAAGGAAGCCGAAATCGAGCTCGATTTTTAGGGGATTAAATCTTTTTGAAACAATTGGGCCAAGTGGGTCCCACATTTGGGTTAATGGGCTTTAAAGCCCATTTAAAAATTATCTTTACTTTTTATGTGGCCCAAATTAATTTTCAAAGACCATTTGCACAAAGTAAAACGGATGGAATTAGTTTTCTTTTTGGGCCTAGCCCATTGTGATGAATAAAAAGGAACGGAGGGAGTGAGTATGGGCCAAAAGCCCATTTGGTTAAACTTTAAAAAAAAAAAAAAAAAACGAATGAAGAAAGTTTGGTCAGTCAAATGTCTTATTCAACACAATCCCTCACAATCCCCATTCCCCACACGTGTTTATTCACACCTCCTCAACACACAAATTAAATAAACCCCTACCATGCACTTCACCTCACCCTAACACCCCCACTCACCCTACCATCCCTTACCCTACACCCTCACAACACCCGAATGTACCCTCACCTATTTTGTTTTACCCCAGTCAATCACCCCACCCCAACCTTTATTACGTTTAATAAATAAAAACGCAACACCCCACATTTACTCTCAATCGGCACACGTGTTTAACTCTTTCCCCACAACACAATAAATAATTTTTTTTACCCCATCCCCCATATGACTTTCGATACAAACAATAAAACACCCATCCCCTCTTTTTCTCTCTCACTAAACAAAACAAACACTGCATCTCATTTACCCAACCCCAAAACCCTAAAAATTTGGGGCTTTTGTTACTTGTTCAGAGAAAAGGCGCGTGTGATGCACAGCCCTTAATTAAATCACCAGGAAAACCGGATCAAGATAATGGAGGAGTACATCTACGTGGATCAATTCCCCTCTCATGTGATTGGTTACAAAAATTCACTCCTCTCAATCCTCCAATAAGAGCTGTCCACATCAGCTTCAAGAAGCACAACGTGGCGATCCGCGTGATAAGGTTTATTTTAAACCGTTGATCAAGTGAAGAAAAAGGGAGAGAAGAAAAGATGCGGCTAGGATGATTTGCCGTGGTCACCAAGTTCACCAAGGCATTTGGGTTGCCTATAAAAACCCTTCACAACTTGTAATCAATCAAGCTTTTTTCTTTTAATTTTAAGTTTTTAATTAATTTTAGGACTAGGGTAATTTAGATTTAATTTTCAGTAAAATAGATTAGGATTATTGTAATTTTTATTTCCAGTATGTAATTTTTCAATGATTAATGAAAATTTGATTTTTATTTAATTCGTGTCTTTATTTTTAAATTCGGTCGATGTCAATTTTGTTCTTTAAATCTGTTTTATTTGGCTACTGTTCTTGTTATTATTATCATAAATAAAAAAAATAAATAAATAAATATTGTTCGAGAGACTTGATGAAGATTCGAGTTGAAGTTGAAGATGGTGGTGTTCGGTTTCGATTAAGATGGCTCAGCGCCTCAATCTTCGGCTCAACGGATATCGCCAAAAAGGTTCCTTCGAATCTTCTTTTATTTTTCCAGTTTTAGTTTAAGACTAGTTTTAATTTATGTTTAATTTATTTGCGTAAGTTAGTTTTAGATAAGTCTGCTTGTTTTATTGGTTTGAATCTGCTACTGTTTGTTTCTAGGAGTTGTTTTTTTTTATAGCTTGGATTTAAAAACTGCTTTTGTTACTATTGTTTAAGTAGTGTCTTGTTTAATTAGTCTTTTCTGCTTTTTGATTTTCAGCTTTTCAGTTTGGTATTATTCTTCTAAGTTCCTGTCTGTTTTTAAAGTCAGTAGTATAGATTTGGGGAGTAGTTCGTATTTGCTTGTTTTTGATGTTTGCTTTCGTTAGGTTTGTTTGGTCTGAATAACTGTTACCTTGTTTGTTTTCAGCTTATCTATTTCTGCTTATTCAGTTTATTAGACATCAGCCTATGTGTTGGCTTATTAGTTTGGACTGCTGAATTGGATTATTTGTTTACATATTTTCTACTTTTCATAGCTTATAGGTTTCTATTGATTGGTTGGCGTTGGTTTCGGTTATAGCTTATTTGATTTGGTTTTTCTAGTTAGCTTGCTTATTTTTTTGGATATTCAGCTATTTGACTGCTTATTTTGTTAACTGCTTATTTGGCTTATGTGATTCCTGCTTATTCTGTTTTCAGCTTATTACATTGTTTTGGCTGTGTGGCTTATTTGGTGGTATTTGCTGATTTATTTGCTTAAAAGAAAAACTGAACTAATTGTCCAGTTTTGACTCACTGTCCAAAAAAAATATTTAGCAATTTTGTCTCTGCCAAGACTCGATCCCTGGACCTCCTGTCCAGGTGCCAAACACCTTAACCACTCTGCCAGCACCATCATTTGTGTTTGTTTATGCACAATTTAATTAATATAGGAAGTTTAGAATCTGGCAGTTTATTTTAATTAGTTAAATACTAGTTTTTAGTTTACTTAATTAAATAAAGGTTTTTCTTAATTATTTTCTTTTATTCAGTTTTCATAAAAATAAAAAGAAAAAAGAGAAAAAATGTTTTTATTTACTTTTATGATTTTAAATTTGTTTTCATTTTGTTTGGTTTATTTAAAAAATAGTTCTTTTTATTTAAAAATAGTTTAGTTTAAAATTAATTAGTTTTAAATTTAGATTTAAGTTTTATTTTAAAATTGTTTTTATTTAAAAGTCTTTAGTTTAAAATTAATTAGTTTTCAATTAAAGTCTTATTTTTAAAAATAGTTTTTTTTACATTAGTTTAAGTTTTATTTAAAAATAGATTTCAATTAAAGTTTTTAGTTTAATTAGATTTAAATTTTAAATAGCTTTTATTTTAAATTAGTTTAAAAATACCAAATATATAGTTACCAAAAACAAAGTTAAGTCGTAACGATTAAAACGGTAATCAATTCGAGTGAGTCGAGGAACGATAAGAAATATAAAAAAGGGTAACAAAATCTCTTTTATCAAATGGCGCCGCTGCCGCTTCGCTCGTACGATTGACGATTTTTCGTGAAGACGTTTGGATTTTGGGATCCGTTCGATTTTGAACGTTACGTTTCTTGCAACAAAATCAAAAACACAAAAAAATCAAAAATTTAAAAAATACAAAAAAAATTAAAAAAAATCACAAAAGCAATTTCTTTCCTAAGAGTTGCACCAAAAAATTAAAAAATCCAAAAGTAATACTTTTTCCTAAAAGTATTACACCAAAAAATATTACGTATTAGTGTTAATTTTTAGTTCGATTTCTTTCGATTTTTCTTGTATATATATATATTTTTCTAAAAAATACAAAAATATTCTTCTTTATCCTCTATTATATTTAATTCTTTTTCTCAACCCCTCTTATTTATAATTCTTCATGGATTTGTCTTGCGTTCGGTGTGGGAGACCATGGCTCGGTTTTCCAATATGCCCATGGTGTACTTGTACGAAGTGTGGTTCCGATATCGACAATACACAATTTGGATTTTGTCCATTGTGCAATTCTAGAAATTCGTACTTCTCCTCTTACACAAATTTCTCCCCTCCTCCCGTCTATGACAATCCCTATCCTCAACATGCACCGGGTTATTCTCAATACCCGTGTTGCAATCATTGTGGGGGCCCTCACGATACTTCTTATTATCAACCGATGAATTATGAGCCACATCCGTGCTATAATTCCGGTTTTCAAAATTTTGAACCCCCACAAAACTCCGTCGTTCATCAACCTTCTTTTAAGGAACAAAGCACTAGTTTGGATGAAATTCTCGAAAGCTTAAAACAAATCAAAATTAGCTTGCATGACGAAAGACAACAAGAGCAAGTATCTACTCTTAGTGTTTCTACTCCTCCTCTTGTGCGTTCTTACTATTATGATGATTACGATGAGACTACTATTTCTTGGAGTGATGTTTGTGCTCAATGTCCTAGTGCAATTGTAATCCCTTCTCTCAATATCCCAAATGCATCTAAGGATCTTGATACATCGAGTGAGATTAGCGATTTTGGGCTCGACAAATTCTTTGATGAAGTTTGTGATGTGCCGACTTTTGCTGAGCTTACGGACACGGTCGTTCCGCTAGTCCATGATCACATACTCACAAATCCAAATGCAATAATTGATTCTTCCAATAAGAGTTCTATATGTGGTGAGTATGATGATTATGTCTTCGAGCCCGAGATTAAGGAAATTATCGACCGAGAGCTAGCTCTTTTACCTCCACTTCCACCTACAAGTGAGGTCGATTTTTCCAAAATCGAGGCCGAACTTGATGAGTTGGAACGTCTTATTTTTAATAATAATGACGAACCAACTCACATGACCACGCATCCAATTCTCGAGGAGTTACCTAATAAACACTCCTCTAATGAGAATTACGTTTACCACATTCGTGAGGATTTAACTTATCAACAAATCCCACAAATGAATGATGGTTTCGTACTTGATCGTGATCTCTTCGAGAGAATTTCTAAAATCCTCAATGAGGGGAACGACAAACCTTTGTTTGACGAGCCTATCTATGATGAAGAAATCAAAGAGATTCACGTTCATGAGGATGATTACTTTGACCCGGGAGGTGACATTGACCATTCTTTGATTGATACCTTTACGGCTTTGCCAAATTATGACCATCCTATGTCTTTGGGGGATGACAATTTGTCTCCTTTACCCATCCCACCTCCCGTGGATCACGACCTCACATACTTTTCGTATGTTGAGAGGACCTTTTTACCTTTGATGACTTATCCTCCTGCCTCTCATCTTTTATGTTCATCCGGGACCGAGGACAAGATCTTTGATCCCGGTATCACATTCGAGGCTTCCCCATGGACCATTTAATTCGGGGTCAAGTCAGGCTCGTGACTCGGTTAACAAAAACAAGCGCTTCTCGGGAGGCAACCCGATGACCTATCTATTTTTCTATTTATTTTCACCAATAAGTGTAGGGGGAGCCGTGTAGGTTGTTTGTTTGTGTGCTGTGTTGTGATTGTGTAGGTACATGTGCTTTGATGATCCACTTTTGGTACTTTTAACGAGACCCGTGTTCCCGTGTTACCCGTGTACCCGGTTCCTTCGATAAGTTTTTGCTATTGTGATTCAATCTTGTATATAAAACGAATAAATGTAATCACTTTAGTTGTCCTTTTCTTAGCTCGATTTTAAACAACGTACTCAATGTCCTAAGTGTAGGGGAGTTTATTCTCCCACATGCTTAAACATTGAGGACAATGTTTATATTAAGTGTAGGAGGGATTTCTATCGAAATTTTAGTGGACTTTTCCATGAATTTGACCCCTTTTAACCGGAAAATTTTTAAAATTTTCAGCGTTTTTCAAATTTTTGATCTATTTTGGCCTTGTAGTGTTTTTCTTTTATTTTCTTTCTTTTTGTCATCGCATCTTATTTTTATTTTCCATTTCAAAAAATTAAGTCAAATATATAAATAAATAAAATGGTTTTAATAAGTTTAGATATCTTTGATATATTAGGCCCGTCGTGAATATTTTGACTCAACCCGAGTTTACTTATCCAAGTTTACTCTAGCTAGTATCCTTAACCATATGGACCTTAATTGGTTTATTAGGCTAAGCATCCACGAGTCTCATTCCTTGAGATTTTAAATTGTGGAGAACGAGAGATGATAGAGTTGATAATAAGTTTAAAGGTTAATTTTTGCTTACATGGTTTTTGTGGCTCTTTTTCCCCGCTTGTATATTTAATTGCTTAATAAATGAGGATTTTTGCGGTGTTGATTCGATATCTTAACTCTTAGCCAAATATTTAATCTCCTTGTAATTAAAGCATGAACACATTGAGGATGCCAGCGTTATGGACTTCCGACTAAGGTGGCTCATAACCACTAAGTAGGAGGTATTCAGACCATGGGACCACGGAATTTGGCCTACTATATTATATCATAAATAAAAGAATAAGATTAAAACATGACCTCAAGGAGCCTTAGGGTGTGGGGCATGTAGCACGAACCTTGTCATTAGAGCCTTAGGGTGTATGGCATGGTAAGTGTTGAATAAAAATTGATTCAAAAATCAATTCCCTCGTTTATCGTTCAAGGAGCCTTAGGGTGTGGACAATAGACGGGAAGCATTTTTACATCTTAAAGAGCCTTAGGGTATATGATGTGAATTTGCTAAACTCCACATAAAGTCAACATGACTTTGGAGGAAATAATTAATAAGTAGTACTATTTGGCCAAATTTTGGGTCCGGGAATTTATTCCCCAAATCGTGTTAAATCATCCTTGATGTGGGCTTACTTTAGTGACAATGTTTTTGAGGACGAGGTTAGGTTTTGAGTATCGAGTTTGCACCGTTTTGCCTTCATTTTTGGAATAATAATTATCAAATAAGTCAAATGAGCCTACGGGTGAATGACAACAAATAAAATCTAGAGATACAAAGTAGGACTTGGAGAAAGAGTATTACACAATTGTCTTATATAAGTGGATTTAACCTAAGGACTTATGGTAAACAATGATCTCGTTTTTGAGCTTGGTATGGGGAACGTGAAACTTGAGGGTGATTTATATTCATGACACTAAAGCCCTAATTCAAGTCTTAGATTTCTTTACAAGTTTCTTACATCTAATAATTTCAAGCTAATAAATTTGTATAACTTTTGTTTCCTTTAAATTTTTTATCTTTTCATCGTAATAGTATATCTTAATAAAGGCCATAATGGATTGATTATGAGAAAAATGTAATCTTATGCTTTAAAATAATGCATTGCATGGGGTCATTGCAATGGTCAAGTGTAGGGGATTTAATAAGTGTGTAAACACTTATCCTTTTGCCACTAAAAACAAGGAAAAACAAGACCTAATCATGTGTTTTATATCATAAAAGTCGGAATTACGCGTGGTTTTGTGTTTTTGTGTTTAAATAGGTACAAATGATCAAAAGAAGAGAAAACACGGGATTTCACGATCAAATGTTGAAGAAAAGTCCAAAAGTGTGCCTAAGTTCACGAAACTGGCTAAACCGACACGTTTTTGAAGAAACAATCAAGGAAGCCGAAATCGAGCTCGATTTTAGGGGATTAAATATTTTTGAAACAATTGGGCCAAGTGGGTCCCACATTTGGGTTAATGGGCTTTAAAGCCCATTTAAAAATTATCTTTACTTTTTATTTGGCCCAAATTAATTTTCAAAGACCATTTGCACAAAGTAAAACGGATGGAATTAGTTTTCTTTTTGGGCCTAGCCCATTGTGATGAATAAAAAGGAACGGAGGGAGTGAGTATGGGCCAAAAGCCCATTTGGTTAAACTTTAAAAAAAAAAAAAAAAACGAATGAAGAAAGTTTGGTCAGTCAAATGCCTTATTCAACACAATCCCTCACAATCCCCATTCCCCACACATGTTTATTCACACCTCCTCAACACACAAATTAAATAAACCCCTACCGTGCACTTCACCTCACCCTAACACCCCCACTCACCCTACCATCCCTTACCCTACACCCTCACAACACCCGAATGTACCCTCACCTATTTTGTTTTACCCCAGTCAATCACCCCACCCCAACCTTTATTACGTTTAATAAATAAAAACGCAACACCCCACATTTACTCTCAATCGGCACACGTGTTTAACTCTTTCCCCACAACACAATAAATAATTTTTTTTACCCCATCCCCCATATGACTTTCGATACAAACAATAAAACACCCATCCCCTCTTTTTCTCTCTCACTGAACAAAACAAACACTGCATCTCATTTACCCAACCCCAAAACCCTAAAAATTTGGGGCTTTTGTTACTTGTTCAGAGAAAAGGCGCGTGTGATACACAGCCCTTAATTAAATCACCAGGAAAACCGGATCAAGATAATGGAGGAGTACATCTATGTGGATCAATTCCCCTCTCATGTGATTGGTTACAAAAATTCACTCCTCTCAATCCTCCAATAAGAGCTGTCCACATCAGCTTCAAGAAGCACAACGTGGCGATCCGCGTGATAAGGTTTATTTTAAACCGTTGATCAAGTGAAGAAAAAGGGAGAGAAGAAAAGATGCGGCTAGGATGATTTGCCGTGGTCACCAAGTTCACCAAGGCATTTGGGTTGCCTATAAAAACCCTTCACAACTTGTAATCAATCAAGCTTTTTTCTTTTAATTTTAAGTTTTTAATTAATTTTAGGAGTAGGGTAATTTAGATTTAATTTTCAGTAAAATAGATTAGGATTATTGTAATTTTTATTTCCAGTATGTAATTTTTCAATGATTAATGAAAATTTGATTTTTATTTAATTCGTGTCTTTATTTTTAAATTCGGTCGATGTCAATTTTGTTCTTTAAATTTGTTTTATTTGGCTACTGTTCTTGTTATTATTATCATAAATAAAAAAAAATAAAAAAAAAATAAAAAAAAAATAAAATAAAAAAATAAATATTGTTCGAGAGACTTGATGAAGATTCGAGTTGAAGTTGAAGATGGTGGTGTTCGGTTTCGATTAAGATGGCTCAGCGCCTCAATCTTTGGCTCAACGGATATCGCCAAAAAGGTTCCTTCGAATCTTCTTTTATTTTTCCAGTTTTAGTTTAAGACTAGTTTTAATTTATGTTTAATTTATTTGCGTAAGTTAGTTTTAGATAAGTCTGCTTGTTTTATTGGTTTGAATCTGCTACTGTTTGTTTCTAGGAGTTGTTTTTTTTTATAGCTTGGATTTAAAAACTGCTTTTGTTACTATTGTTTAAGTAGTGTCTTGTTTAATTAGTCTTTTCTGCTTTTTGATTTTCAGCTTTTCAGTTTGGTATTATTCTTCTAAGTTCCTGTCTGTTTTTAAAGTCAGTAGTATAGATTTGGGGAGTAGTTCGTATCTGCTTGTTTTTGATGTTTGCTTTCGTTAGGTTTGTTTGGTCTGAATAACTGTTACCTTGTTTGTTTTCAGCTTATCTATTTCTGCTTATTCAGTTTATTAGACATCAGCCTATGTGTTGGCTTATTAGTTTGGACTGCTGAATTGGATTATTTGTTTACTTATTTTCTACTTTTCATAGCTTATAGGTTTCTATTGATTATTTGGCGTTGGTTTCGGTTATAGCTTATTTGATTTGGTTTTTCTAGTTAGCTTGCTTATTTTTTTGGATATTCAGCTATTTGACTGCTTATTTTGTTAACTGCTTATTTGGCTTATGTGATTCCTGCTTATTCTGTTTTCAGCTTATTACATTGTTTTGGCTATGTGGCTTATTTGGTGGTATTTACTGATTTATTTGCTTAAAAGAAAAACTGAACTAATTGTCCAGTTTTAACTCACTGTCCAAAAAAAATATTTAGCAATTTTGTCTCTGCCAAGACTCGATCCCTGGACCTCCTGTCCAGGTGCCAAACACCTTAACCACTCTGCCAGCACCATCATTTGTGTTTGTTTATGCACAATTTAATTAATATAGGAAGTTTAGAATCTGGCAGTTTATTTTAATTAGTTAAATACTAGTTTTTAGTTTACTTAATTAAATAAGGGTTTTTCTTAATTATTTTCTTTTATTCAGTTTTCATAAAAATAAAAAATAAAAAAGAGAAAAAATGTTTTTATTTACTTTTATGATTTTAAATTTGTTTTCATTTTGTTTGGTTTATTTAAAAAATAGTTCTTTTTATTTAAAAATAGTTTAGTTTAAAATTAATTAGTTTTAAATTTAGATTTAAGTTTTATTTTAAAATTGTTTTTATTTAAAAGTCTTTAGTTTAAAATTAATTAGTTTTCAATTAAAGTCTTATTTTTTAAAATAGTTTTTTTTACATTAGTTTAAGTTTTATTTAAAAATAGATTTCAATTAAAGTTTTTAGTTTAATTAGATTTAAATTTTAAATAGCTTTTATTTTAAATTAGTTTAAAAATACCAAATATATAGTTACCAAAAACAAAGTTAAGTCGTAACGATTAAAACGGTAATCAATTCGAGTGAGTCGAGGAACGATAAGAAATATAAAAAAGGGTAACAAAATCTCTTTTATCACACCACCAGACGATTTCCATCACAATCCATGTCCTTACCTTTTTAGTTATATGTCATACGTCATTCAGTTGTCTTTTCAGGTCATACGAGTGGGAACCGATATCAGCCGGCCACTCAGTTGAATAGTTACATGAAACACAGTCATGAGAATGACCGTCATAGAACTGACAGACAAGACGATAGTAACCACTACTGTGACAACAACTATTCTAGCAATCACAACAGAACACCGGTCACGGAAGTGATCAAAAATACGAAGGGTCAGTAGTCTAACCGATCCGCCAATTCTGGCACGATTAACCTAAGATTTTTAAATTTATTCGTTTCACACCTCGAGACACATGTCAAGACATCAGTCAA
This sequence comes from Glebionis coronaria, assembly GCA_025667525.1. Classification (NCBI taxonomy): domain Eukaryota; kingdom Viridiplantae; phylum Streptophyta; class Magnoliopsida; order Asterales; family Asteraceae; genus Glebionis; species Glebionis coronaria. The sequence continues at coordinate 95,188 of JANFOE010002974.1, forward strand.
GAAACATGTCTTACATATATTTTCTGAAGACACATGTCAGGACATCAGTCAGGACACATGTCATACGCATTTCTCTAGACACGAGTCAAGACACATGACTCACGTCCATTTTCTGAAACAGCCCTAAGAAATTCAGGGTACCCTCGAAGGGGTATATCCATTTTGTTGTGCCATGTATTAATCCGGCCACAAGAATTTCAGTACCATCACCGGCGTATTATTCGCGTTTGGACACGCAGGGTTCGTTCTGTGTGAGACAGGCAAAACACATTTAGTGAGATTTTTCACGGTGGCTTCATGACACTTCCATTTCTTGATTTCATATTTCATATATCCATGACCATAAAGGACGCCATTCGTATCACCCATGTATACGAAGGTTTTCCTTCAGTCAAATGATAAGATCCAATCTGCTAACGCACTTACCTCGGACAAATGCGAGTTAATTATGATTCTGATTTTGGACTATGAACAACACACCATGCTACGACTGGTCGCCGTTTATATCAGATTATGTACAACGATGTTCAGGCTCCTGAATACATTCAACATGGTTTTCCATCACGAAGATCTGTACAAATTATTTATGCTTTACAAGCACGTGTTTGTTATTCCAAGGCTGCGAAGATTTTCCAGCTATCAGTTATGACACAACTTCTGATGTTCGTTTATTCATAATCAGCCGATTATTTCAAAACTTCTTAGATGTATTTTTAGAAAACCTCCGCGTATGCTTTATCCACAAGATGGAACTTAACATCAAGCATGTTGAAAGATCAACTACATATGATGTTTGAAGAAGCTCATTAGCCAGGTGTATCACCATGGTGTGTATCGGTTCTGTTTATTAAGAAGAAGGACGGTAACATGAGATTATGTGTCGACTACCGTCGATTTAAACAAATCACCATTCATGACCGTTATTTCCCCTCCACGTATTGACGACGTTTCCGATCGGCTACAAGGTGGTAAGCACTTTTCTAAAATCGATTTACGAGTATGCTGCCAACAGTGGCGAGTGAAAGAGCAGGACATTTCCATGACTGCTATTCGTACACGATTTGGTCATGCTAAATTCAGGATTTTGTTTTGATCTCACGAATGCTCCAACAACATTTATGGGCTTGATGAGTCGAGTTTTGCATGAACACATAAAAAAATTCGTTAATATGATATGATCTTCTCTATGTCTAGAGAAGAGCACGAAGACCATATTCGCACTATGTTGCAAATTCTACGATAGAAGGAATTTCACTCTGAAAATTTTCCAGTACGAATTCTAGTTGATTTCAGTGACACGCTGAATCACATTGATTCTCACGGTTAATCTCACCATGACTCGGCCTACGCGTAAAGGATAGAATCCTACACTAAATTATGTGTTCCAGAGGATCCTACGCTAAGAGAAGTCTAACTTCAGAGACTCATAGTTTTCCAAACTTCTATGTATCCAATTTCTATGAAGCAAGATACACTAAGTACCTGACATACAAGCAGGTTAAGATAGAACACCAACAGACTAGGAGCTATTTCCACCATTAGATATGGTGAACGGAGAAGGGACAAGATCTCCATGAAGTTGTCACCGGACTACAGAAGACTTAGAAGAAGCATAATGTTATCTAGGGTTGTTGTCAACACTTTGACCAAGTCTGTAAAATCCTTTCATCCGCAAGGATTTCACAGTCAGCAGATTTCCAGACATTTTCCAGCCAAGGATCATCCGATCACGTGACACTCCTTCAACTACCAAATCAGATAGAGGTTCATGTTCGCGGTCATTAGTTACGTTCACATCTTTATTCAATTTTTTACGATCTGTTTTCGCACTCACGTTCATGACACCATTCACATTCATGATCGTATTCTAGCTTACGATTTACGTCTCACTTTTCTTTCTGAAAAGTTCGCAGAAAGCTTGGGAGACCAGACTCAAGTTTAATAAACCTCCATCCTCAGACAAGACGTTTCACGTCACATTTCGCGTCTCACCTCATATCGTTTAGCATTACCTCCTTAGTTATCTCATGTTCACGATATGTTACACATGTCATGTTCATTCCACGTTTCTCATATCACGTTCGTGATATGTTGCACGTATCACCGTCCATCATATGTTTTCCATATTACACTCACCATATCTCCACGTATCACGTTCGCAATTGTTCACGTATCACGTTCACAATGGTTCACGTATCACGTTCACAATTGTTCACGTATCACGTTCACAATTGTTCATGTACTACGTTTCAGTATGTCTGGCACATCATTGCTAAGATGTTCTTAATGTCAGTTATTCCGGAATATTTTGCATCATAACGTTTCATATACTCTTGCACGTAAATTCTTATCCACTCGATCAGATTCATGCGGATCTATCTTATGTTGATAAATCGGAAACTTTGTTGTACCGTTAAGACAGAGTCATGGGGAGCAAGCTTAGTTATCCTTGTCAAGACTGTTTGGAGGAACCGTTCCGAGCGGGAAGCCACTTGGAAACAGAGGAGTCCATCTGGATTTCTTATCCTCTTTTCCTTCCATAATTCAGATATGTCCTTTTCAGCCATTCCACGTTCTATGTTCCTTTCAGTCACGTCATGTTCATGTTCTCTACAGTCACGTCATGTTCATGTCTTTTTAGTTTATTGTATCTCTAATTCGAGAACGAATTATTCTTTGTAGAGGGAAAAAGTTGTAAAACCCGCTTTAAAATCCCTTAGAACATTAACTACATGAAATTACATATAAATTAAAACTTTACGACTAACTAATATACGACACGCGACACGAATATGCATACGATTTCACGTATATTAATTTCGTACGATAAGTAATTACGTATATTATTATTAATATACGAGATGTATTCACGTATAACATATATGAAACACAACAGGAATATATCACGGTACTTAAAGCACGAATACGCGTAAGAAATAACAAGGTATGAAATCTAAAACAAAAGGTGTTGGGTTGTTGGTTTGGACGGTTAGTAGAGGGCCAAGGGAAGGGCCCAAGGCCCATTTGGTCTCCAAGTCCAATTAAAACAAAACTACGGGGGGGGGGGGGGGGGGGGGGGGGGTTTACATATAGAAAACAATATCCATAAAACCCTAAAAACAATTCAACCGATCGTTCTTCTTGTTCCTCCCTGCTGTCGTCGCTTTGATCACCAAAAACAAAGGAAAAAATGTGAGTTTAATTCAAGAAACAAGGTTCGTGTTTAAGCTAATAATTCCTAAACCCTAACACGTATTAGGTATGTTCTGAATCTTTAATCTGGTTATTTCTTTATGTGTAATAATCTGGGATCCTTAGAATATGTGTTAAACATGTTAGTAATCAAGAATTAACAAGAAAGAAAAGGGTTCGATGCTGTTTTATGTGGGAATCACGTAAACCGAGACCAATCTTGGTCTCGGTGGTAAGGGTTTCCCAACCAACCGTAACCTAATTAGGTGCGGTGGTGGTTTGTATTACCAGTCACAAACCCAAACACCCCCAAAAAAGGGGGGGGTTGGTTAGTGACAGTGGGAACCGAGACCTTATTAGGTCTCGGTGGTTAATTTATAGACAAATAGTGGGTATATGTGAACTGGCCGCAAGAAAGTATGAAAACAGTGGGTAGGGTTAACAAACAACAGGTTATATATACGAACAGTGGGTAGGATTAACCAAGCAGCAGGAACTAGTTACTATAGGGTTGCTCATCTGTTAGACAACACTGTAGGATTATATGTTGGACAGAACTAATAAGCAGGATATTAGAAAAAAATGTAAATAGATATTGGACAGAACTAAATTATATATGTTGGACAACACTGTTGTTCGATTGTTTGCATAGTTTGTTTGTTTAGTGTGACCGAGACATGGGTGTCTCGGTAGGCTCGGGTACACATGTATATGTCTGTTAATTAAGTTAATTTAATTATTAAATGCATTTTATAATTAAATTAATCATGTAACTTAGGTTATATTTGTAGTTAACGGAATTAACCTAAGTATTTATTCACGTAATTAAATTAATAACCGTACCTTAATTTAATTATATAATCATCTAGCTAACGTTAACTTATTAAATTATCATGTCATTTTATTAATTAATAATTCTAAGAAAAACCATGCATTTTATTATTAATTAATAATTATTATTTTAGCTTAAAGTATTTATTTAATAAACTTTACGGTATAATCATGATATATATATATTGTATGCTTATTAACACTATGGCTTATATTTTATATTTATTTATCAAGCTTATTTCTAAATATGGAAACTTTCTATTTTTGGAAACTTACTAATTTCAGGTACTTACTATTTTAGAAAACCTGCTATTTCTAGGAAGCTACTTATTATTATATAACAAGAACATGAAATACACTAACCAGAATACATGATTTACATGAATCAGTAACATAAGTTAAGAACACTTAAAACAAGACAAGAACAAGTAAAACAAGTAAGAACACGTCAAGTAAACTAATAATCAGTTATGTATAAGTTAATCAGACAGCTCATACACGTCCCTTTTATTATGTAGCACTTGTGGAGTCGGAGTGATCTTCCACTTTCATTTTCATCTTCATTTACTAGACATAAGGTATGGATATTCAGTCTTTCAGTAAGGACATCTTTCCTATATTAGGATTTCCCGTTTGCAGCCATTTGTTTTCCCCAGTAGTTTACGCGTCTTAAACTCATTCAGTATATGTTATGTTTATTTTAGATTGCCTGAGCTATATACATGCATGCCAGTTTCACCTAGTTATGGGGGTTCTATAACCATAGCATTGGAGGCACCGGTGTTATGACTCTTCAGTGGGGAGAGTGATTGCTCACAACGTCCCTTTACGGTTTTGACCTTTGTTATTATTATCATGTGGGGCGAATGGGCGCATCCTAGGATAAGTTAGTAAGATTTCATGGTAACTGCGGTGTGTGCCTTGCATCCGTTACAGGAGGTGATCCCTCCACTCATACTATATTAATTAGAGGCAACCCCTCTAACTGCATGAAGAGGTCACCCCTCTAAGTATTAATGTACGTTGATACTTGATGACCTATATAGGCTCTTGGGCATATTTAAAATGCAGTTTTCAGTATAAAAATAAACATAAGTCTTTTCAGAATATAAACTAGTTTACAAAACAACACCGGGTTTTTCCCAGGACTTACATTATTCTGCTGCACTATCATTCAGACTTTCATTTCATACTTTGCTTATGTTTATGCTATTCATTTCATTGTCATATATTCGTTCACTGAGCGTATTGCTCAGCTGTATATTTTCTTTCCATGACCCAAACGGCAGGTACCCAAGGACAGACTAGAGCATTTGGATGATGTGCATAGGATGGAAGCTGCCTTAGACTTCTTTTCCTTTTTTCTCATATATTTATGCTTGCTTGGACACTTGTTTTGTCCCTCCTATTCCCTTTACTTTATTTATGTTTTGGGCTTATGTATAGGAACCGATGTTTGATTCCAGTTTTTCCCTTTTTGGTCATTTATGTTTTAGTACATTACCTTGCATGCTTTGATGACACGCCATAATTATCCTGTAACGGTCCATTTATCCAAATGGGGTGTTACAAAAGTTGTGAAAGTAAGGAAAATTTGTTAGCATTGTTCTTTGAAAGTATAAATTAGTAGTTCCAAGAATAAAAGTGCATTGAATGCAGATGTATGACTCTACCAGATTCTTGACACCTCACTACCTAATCCACTAGCAAGTCAACCTCGTACCACTATAGATAGAGAATGTTTTAAGAGTTAATTTCTATTTCTTGTTATTGCATTAACTCCTTATCAAACTCACATCGAGTCAACCTTTATTCCAAACACTTGACCCTCATAGTTTGCTTGTATACTTAACACCTTCGTTGAGTTTACTTGTCCAAATGGTATAACATACATTGTCATTCAACTTATGTGATCCATAACACATTATAATACTTTGATTAAGTTTAATAAAAGCCATTACACAATTGAAAAGTATTTCTAGTATTACTGAATCCTTTATAATCGTTTCGGTCATAATTGAGTACTTTCAAAGTTTCAAAAAACGAAGAAAACTAAAAAAACAAAAAAAAAACGTGAAAAACGATAAAATATATTAAGTATATCAAAGTACCCATCTATAAAAAGATATGTAAGTGCTTGTCGTGATGATATATTTTTTTCCTCATTTAACGATTAATGGTTTAAGAGATATTATATTTGCAAAAATGATGAAAATGCTTTTTTTAAAATGTAAGTTTAATCTCATCCATTGAATCAAATGGAAACGTAGGGTTAGAATTGATCTCTTATTATCATAATAAATTTTGGTATCTAAATGAACTTATATCTTTATATTCGAGTATATGCGATCTTAAACATATTAATCTCACATGTTTATCGAGCTTCTAGTAATTGAAGTTATACAATAACAGTAGATTACTGATCACATATGGTATATCTTCGTACTTAAATAGTCCTGATCTATTGAGATGTGCGTAAGTCATAGTTAATATTCTATACGGCTAGAAGTACGTGGGCCTAAGGGGTCACACACTTAGACATCGAGACCACTCTTTATTAGGATATTTAATGAAATGTGGCTATATTTATTATGTATACTTAATTTGACATTTATGAATACTTATCGGTGGATAGTTAATAGTTAAAAGGTTTAACAAGGATTAACTAAAAGACTTAAGGACTTGTGGGTAATTAATATAAGTTTATATACTTAAAATAGAAAGTCAAAAAGTCAAACCAAGGGGATTTTTACTATTGTTTGGCAGATTGCTTAGGGAAAAGAAAGGGAAGACAAAACTAAATATTTAGAAGATTTGATATATACTTACCATATTTAGCCCTAAGCTTTGTGTTATAAATACAAAGGGCTTTTCTTCACTTTTTGTGTAAAACCAGAATTTTGAGAATTTGGATTTTCCATATTATTTCATATAATTTTAAGTATAGTTTTTGAATTAAGAAAGAAATTTGAATAACCTTAGGTTATGAATTTTTGG
>JANFOE010002975.1:0-38561 GCA_025667525.1 Glebionis coronaria
AATGGGAAACTTTGTTTCCTCCGTCACAATTATCACGTGGCCCAATCAGAAGCAATTCACCGCCCAACACCTTTCCTAGTTAAATCCGCCCCTACACACAAAACTCTCTCTTATCTTCTTTCTTGGTTCCTCCGTCCTTCTCTCTCTTCTTAACAACACAATCAAAACTCCTTCAGTTTGACTTCTCTCTCACCAATCTCACATAAATCTTCTTAAAACCACACGACCATAGCTTTTTTTTTTATCTCTATCTCTCCTCAACAAAAAAAAACTAATCTTACTTCTCTCACAATTTCTCCAACAAATCCTCTCAAACGAGGCTTCATATGAAAAAGACGAATGAATCCCACGAAAGGGAGTCCATGACTTCAAGATCTTTATGACAAGATCTCGGGTAGGTGTTTCTCTCTTTGTTGCATGTTGGTTTGAGTCTCTCTCTCTACTGTAGTGTCGTTCTGTCAATTTTGGGTGCGTCGGTGTATGATGTGTGAGTGTTGAGATTGTTGTAGGTGTGGGTTGAGTGGGGTTTTGTTGTAGGTGTGTGTTGAGATTGTCTTCGAGTGGGAGGGAGGATCGAGTCAGACGAGGGTGAGTGTGAGGGTCAGTGGAAAAAAATGAGTGTAAACTTGGTCTTGTGTTTGGTTTGTGATGTTTGGTGGGGGGTGTCGAGGGTGGTAAAGTGTCGAGGGTGGGTAAATGATTGGGTATGGGTTGGTTTCTTGAGTCTGTCGTGAGGGTGAGAGAGTCCGGATGTTGTTTGTTTGGTTCGAGGGAGAGAGTGAGGGTTATTTGTCGTGTCAGTTTTTGGGGGAGGGTTTTGAGTCGAGAGAGGGAGTTCGAGGGAGTCTGTGGGTGAGAATGGATGTCGGTGAGACGAGGGTCTTTCGAGGGTGAGAGATTTCGAGTGTCGAGAGTATTGTGTTTGTGGGGTTTTTATCAGACGAGGGTGATGGTGTGTCGAGATAGAGAGAGAGGGTTTGAGGGTGTATTTTTAGTCGAGGGGTGTAACGAGAGGGTGTAACGTCAGTTGTTGTCGAGAGGTTGTGAGGGGGTGTCGATTTAGAGTGAGTCACTGTTTGGGTCGAGTCCTTGTTGTTTTTGTTTCCCGTTATGCTTGAATCCCCTTACCGTCTATACGGAATAAATCGAGTCTACACGGAATAAATTGTGTCTATGCGGAAAAAAAAATTTCTATGCGGAAAAATTTTTCTATGCGGAAAGTCCTATTCGGAACTATGCGGAAAATTTTGTCTATGCGGAAAACCTATTCGGAAAGATTTTCTATGCGGAAAAACCTTGTCTATTCGGAAAACTGAGTTTTGGACAGGTTGGGACTGATTGAACAATTTTGGACAGTTTGGACAGAGTAAACAGATTTGGACCGATGGACTATTGGACTGATTTGATCAAAAACCTGAGACTTTGGACCGATATGAAAATGAAGAAGAAACTGATTAAAAATGACATATTAAAAAAATGATTAAAAAAATGACAGAATAACAAAAATGACTGATAAAAAATTATTTAAAAGAAAAACGACTGATTAAAAAATATGATTAGACAAATGATGATATATAAAAAAAACTGATTATTTAAAATTGATAAAAGAAAAAAAATAGATAACTTTATTAAAAAAATTGATAAGATTTATAAAAATTGATAAAAAATTTATCGAATGATGAAAAGATTGATAAAAAATTAGAAAAGAAAGGATTTTTTTACCACCAAATCAAAAGATAAAAAAATGCAAATCCTAAGATTCAACCATGGCTCTTGATACCAATTGAAGGTCTACTGTTTCTAAGGATTTGGTAAATGATGGATTAGATCTATTGATTAATGGTGGAAATGGGGAAGAAGGGGATGAGATGTAGAGAGAGAAAGGAGAGGAAAGAAAAGTAGAGAGAGAAAGTGATTTGATTAAATGAATAATTGTTGAATGAAAGAACTACCAACCCCTCCTAACATGCTAGGAGGGGTGTATATATAGCCCACCCTACATGTGGGCTATATGGACTATACATTACTAAGTGGACCACGAGCCCATTACATAATTATCGTTGGAGCGACCGATCCTTCATAAATACGTAAAACGTATTTCCAACAGGATGAATAAGCTTATGGGGTGTGGGGTAGATATATAACTTAATTAGGGACGTATAGTAACAGATTACTTTAGTTAGCTTCATTTAATCTACAATCTATAAATAAAACCTACTATGAGCTTATGTCTGATGTATTAATCAGTGATATCAGATTAAACAACAATATGGTCCGAAGACTAACTAAAAACATGATATATGTTAAAAACAAAACAATTACGAACAATATGCCATGTCTTAGTTAGAATACTATGAACTGATGTCTGATGAGTTGCATCATATTATTTTTTACAGTGGATAGCAGTCTTCTGCGTGTTAGCTTTTAAGTTTGTAGGATTCTTTTACAACAACATTGAAGGACCCCGAACACTAGCTCAGCTTCCGCCAAAGAACTTTGCAACAGTAAAAGAGTTACACTTGAAGGTGAAGATAACATTCTTTCCTGTAGCATTATTGCATGTAAACACATAATCTAAGGACGCTAAAACTTTCAGAATGTAATTTATAGGTGACTATACGATCATTTGTCTGGATAATTCAGTTTCAACTCTGAAAATAGCAAATATAATGATGAGTAGAAGAGCAGGGGGTGCAAGTCTAGGTGTAGAGGTGAGCAAGTACCAGTGGAAGGAAACGACCCGATATATAGTGTGTATCATTTGCAAATGTGTTTGTCATAGGTAAATGTTCCTTTTTACATTTTATTAAAAAAAAACTCTGAATAATCGTTGGGCTTTTCGCATCTTATTGTTCTTTATGTGGGTTTTAACTTTTTTGATCATTTATAGGGCACATTGGAGGTAAAGTTGAGCTGAATTTACAAGCCATCTCATGCTCGCCATTAAAAACAGAATAAGACTGCATAATAGGTACCACACAGGTGATCAAAGGCAAGTATTATTACTTTAATAGTCAGTTGTCATTCACGTGCCACCATATATTTTAGATTAAATATGAATTTTTTACCTTGGTAGATTGGTAGATGGTGTAACACCCCCAAATTTATACAACTCAATACAACGGAAGACTAGTTGGTGTTACGGGATAGCACATTACTCACATCATAGACAACGCATAAAAATCACGTCGTTTATTAATAAAGCATTTCCATTCATAAATATCAAAGTTGCATAGGTCCCAAGTCATTATATGTAATACAGGTTTTACAAAGCATTTGAATGGAAATAAGTATTTAGGTGCGGGCCATGAATTCTTGTTGTCCCCGAGAATTACCTTCAAGTACCTGAGATAAAACATGTTAAAAGAAAAGGTCAGCGATAACGCCGAGTGAATTCATAGAGTTTAATAAAATCCATCAATATAATATCAGTATAAAATTATTACTGAAAATCATTTTGTACAAATCATCATAATAGGCCATAAAATAGCCAAAGTCATTTTATACAAATCTGCATCAAAATCATAATATAGGCGTTTGCCTTAAAAATCATTATACGAGCCAATGTCGTAAAAACATCATACAATACGTCTTATGACGTCGTATGAAAATAAAAACCGTTATATGAATATGGTTATGAAAACCAAAACACGAACATAATATCAACAGTATGACCCTGTATTGCTAGTCAGGCAATACATCGTAATTCGGAGCGTCTATTAGTATTTCGTTAGTTTGGATTATTATAAGCCGCATGACATTGTTACCTTACTAAACCAACAACGGGTAGCTAACCCGATACTCAATTTGCCCATCTAAAGTAGCGTGTCGTCACAAAGGTCACGCTATGGAAATCTTCTCATACATAAATTCGCTTACCAATCAATGTGGCACGACGGGGATCAACCGTCAAGGCGCGAACTGGGGTGATCGTCCCCAAATAGTACTATTAAATGCATAAGCGTCTACCAAATCCCGGTAGTTCACAATTCGTGCTAATGGGACTTTTAGAGACATAACCTAACTTTAATAATCCATTTAATTTCATCTATCGGGTCCTTTAATCATTTATCGGGTCATACAATCGGGTCATTCAATCATTCGGGTCCAAATCAATAAACAAACAATCGGGATAAATGGCGTCCTATTTTATAAAAACTAACATGTTATCTCCCTCGCGGGTTTATAAAACATTTATAAAAACATTTAAAAGAGTGCGAGGCTATGAACTCACGTTGATGTGGGAAGGCGGATTATCGGCAATTCGGACGTACGGTACGTGCTTCAATCACGGAAACCTAGACAAATAATACTCGTCTTAGACTCATGTCCAATGCCTTTATAAAAATAACAATTATGTATACATATGATGATTTATATATATATGATGATCAAGTGGGTTTACATATCCTCATTTACTCATTTTTTGTGTTATGTGTCGATAACTTTTATACTAGTTTTCTCGTTTTACCTATTTACGTGTTTTAGGTTCAATAAGCCTATTATAAGTTCTTAACTTGTATTAATCCTTGTTATACTTATATTATCAGTATCTACATTTTACAAGTTGGGCCTAAAAGGGTTAAGTCCAATAAATAAGTTTAGAAGTGTTTTAGTCCATTTTGTTGTTTTATTAGTCCAATAACGTTAATTTAGTCCGTTAATGTCCGTATGTTATATAGTTCGAGTTTTATCGGTTTTTACTTGATATACATGTTTATATATCAGTATATAAGTTTTACAAAGTTTACATTAGACGGGTCCAACCATCTAAGTTTTATTTAACAAAAACGTTAATTTTACGGTATTAGCCGAAAAAGTCGTAAAAATCATGTTTATAGTTTTATAACTTATAAAACTTAACAAGTTACCATTTTATAAAATGCCCACTTATTTACCATTGTACATATTTATATAAATGTATTATATAAGTTAGTGGGTTTTAATTTATATTTTATACTATTAAATTTTGAGTGCTTATATAATAGTATTATACTTTAATTTCCAAAATCTGATTTTTATCTTCACTTTCACCAAAACTGCCATATCTAGAGTTCTATATGGAGATAGAAGCTCAAATTTTTATCACATAAACTACATGATATGTGCTACATTTAACTCTTTTGTAGCTACTGTTGAATCATCTTCTAAATATTTTCTAAAAATCGTCCAAAACAGTGAACTCAGATTTATACCTTAAACTTGTTTTGATCATATCTCACTCATTACTTTGATTCCATTGCATGGCCAACTCTCACATGTGTACAAGACTCATAGCTTACTGTATATTAATTCTACTTCATCATTTTATCAGTTCATAACATGTTTCTTTACTGTTTTATACAGCCATGTAAATTAATCAAGATTTTAACCTTGTTTCTTATAGTTTTTCACCTTTTTAATCATATTTATCAACACCAAATCCCCACATAACATTTTTATCATCATATAATCATCATATACATATACAATAGGAAATAAAATACATGTTTACATAATCAAATTAACAAGAGGATGAGGAGGACAATCTTTATACCACCATGATGATGTAGGTTGTGATCAAAACATGGATTTTGATGGAGAAACTTGTGCATAGCCAAGACCATCTTCAAGACCACCAATCTTCATGATCACCTTGTGGAAAATCAGCCCTAATACTCCATGGAAACTCCTCCTTGGATGTTATAATCACCACCAATCTTCATCTCTTTTGAAGGAGGTTAACATATGTAAGTTATAACAATAGTTTGTGGTTAAATTTGGATCAAATGGGGTGTTTATGGGGTGATATAGGACGAAATCATAGAGGGAGGAAGAGAGGATTTAGTTGTTTGCATGAGTGGAAATGTGAGAAAGTAGTTTGGCTAGTGGTTTTGAGGTAATATGGCTTAAAGTGTAAGCTTACTTACACTTGTAAGTTTTATGCTAACATGATGCCACATCCTAAGATGTGGTGTCATGTGTGCCATCCCATGTTTATTAGTGGGTGAGATAATGTATTTTGTCCCACCTCACTAATTTACGGGTATTCCTTGATTCTAGTTTCCTTGATTTGCGTGCCCTCGGGTCGTTTTACGAAAAACGTTTTTATAAATTATGAATCAACGGCACAAAACAAATCTAATAAAAATTGTCTCATCAAAAACGGAGTTCGAAAACGTAAATACGTAATCCTAAGGTTTCCGGTTTAGTCGTAAAGGACGTTAAAATAAAATCGTAAGTCCTAATCTCTTCTCATAAATTTGTGAGTTTATGAACTAACACAAATTTAAAATTTCAAAATAATATTCACAGATAAATTTATTTTCTGAAATGTCTGACTGTCACCAAAGACGGTGTATGTAAACGTAAGCACGTAACGTTGAATCCTCCGGTTTAGACGTAGTCGACGCTACTTCAAGACGTAAATCTAAATTACTTCCCAAAAATAAGTGAGTTCATATTGTAACATTAAAATAATGTTTTCAAATAAATATTGAGAATAAAATATCAACCATAAATTGACGGATTGTCACAGCATTTACCCCTAAACAGGATCTTTGTCCTCAAAGATCATCTTACTACTCGCTTCTTATTGAGTTAAAGCCATGTGGGTATTTCCTCCACATTCGGTCTTTTCTCACAAGTGCAATTCATTACAATACGCGAGTTCTATCAAACATAACTACGGGAATAAGATCAGGCTTAACGTTGACTTACTTTCTCTATCCATGATATTCACGGGTTTTTGATGAATGCAACTTTTCGCCGATCTAAGCTCTACTAAGAATAATCAGATTCTCACTTGATATATATTCCATCAAGTTCGATATACGAAACATAATTCAGGCATCTCTTGAAGTCCTAGGGTAGATCCAGCTTATATGCCTTTCAAACCAATCTTTTACATCATCTCAATGGTCCCATACAACGGGGACTTATATCCCATGATTTGTCAAATCATGAATTCATTTTTCCAAGGTTAAAAATTGTGGCATAACTTCGCTACCCATTTGGCATTTCAAGATCTAAATTTCATATTCACATAACCTCTTGCCCACTACCGGCAGTTAATAATCAGATCCTAATTTCAACAATCATTTCAGATCTCGCGGGTCGGGTATTTTGCAAGGTTAGGTTCGTCATTATGGGAAACCTTAAACCTAAGAGACATGTCCAACTCACAATGGGTGTATGTCGATTGTATTTATCTCAACTCTTACTTACAGATGCTCTAATATTTAGATCCTAACATGATTAGATCTCGATCCTAATACGATGATTAGCAATGATAATCTTTCTAAAGGAAAACGATTATACGGTTTATTACCAAAGGTCAATCATTCAAACATAAAACAACACTTATATTACTTTGTATCGTTACTTTACCTCGTCCCTTCGATTGGGGTGGTACATAGTACTCTCATCAAGGTTCGTTCTCAATGATTTCTGAGCAAATCTCTAGAAATTCGATGCGAAGCGAGGATCTTGATAAAGATGTTCGATACAGGCACACAATGTTTACATAACTCTTTTGCATTTATGATTAACGGGAATGATATTAGCAGATTTGGTCAGTCTGTCGACGATGACCCAAATCGAATCAAATTCAGATGATGACCTTTGCAATAGCTAGACGTTTACTAATGTATGAGGCGATATGTGCCTTCATAATTTGTCATTAGTACAACTTTTTTAGACAAAGATACTTTTAGTCATAAATGACATAAATAGAATACTTATACTTACAAATTCCAACATAACTCTATCTCAAAATCTCCATATTTAGGCAACCACAAGTGGCCTTTAAAACATTTAACGCTATCGGCTTCTCATCTCTAATGGTTCACATTAGCCGCGAACCCCTTTTATTATCTATATTATCCTTTTTACAAACATCGTTTATTTTTATATTGTTCGACAATTTATTTATTTTATTTTTTTTGCACCTTCATTATTAAGGGACACGTCCTAATGGATTCTTTATCTTTTATACATAATGTGTCAGTAATTACGTTCACTTTCCTGATGAAATAAATATCATAACCGTATTTATTCAAAATTCTTTCTTCATATCTTCTATGTTTTAGTTTCGTCTTTACTATCATTTTTATCAGTTTTTCTCAATCCAGCGTTTAAAGCGTCGATAGTTATCATAATTAATTAAATAATTATTAGTTAATTTTAATGAAGCGTAAAAGTTTTAAATTTTCTTAGTTCGACCAATTATATAAAATGTTCAAAATAAATTTGAATTTAATTAACAAGATTTTTGTTGACTTATCAAAAATATTTAATAAGATTCGTAAATGTTCGAGAAACCTTTGTTTATATTTTGGTCAAAATTTTCTTAGTTTGAAAAGCAAAAATTATCGTTTCAAATTTTAAGTCATGGTTTAAATGGTTTCCTCAATCCTTCTTAGGTTGTCTTGAGATATACACGAACATTTACCCCTAAATAGGAGTTTAGTTAAATGTTCTAGGTGTAAGGGAATAATCCTTAAAATTCCTTTGTTAAAACATTTGTCAAAACATATTTCCATTTCTTTTTGGTAAAATTCAAAGTCTTAAAAGGGCTCTTAATTTTTGAAGAGTCTATATGTATACATCTTACCATTATTAATCCAACGGTCATTTTATGTAAAGGATTAAGTTTTTAATCCCTAAGCGTTAATGGTTCTAATCTTTGAAAAGCCAATATAGCTTCCATTATCTATTAATCACACGGTTAAATCATGCAAAGAATTAAGTCTTAAGTCTTATGTTAAATATTTAAGGTACATGTTTTCATTGTTCGGCCAATTCAGGGCAATCTATAAATAATTATTAACTCATTCTTATTCTTATAATCAAACAAATGGTCCTTAATGATCACAAGCATGAATTTATCAAATTACAGCCTACACACGTGATTCACCAAATTTATGAATGCTACATGTGTATTAGTCAATCCAAACGTCACCACGTGAAACTCATAATGTTTATTACAAGTACCGGATGTAGTGATTGAAATACATAATCTTCTTCGCGGACGCGAAGTTGATAATAACCATGCTGAGGATCAAAAACCTTGTAAATGATCGAACAAATCTTCCATTTCGAGTTATGGATATCGTTTTCGATTGTCAATTTACTCAGTTCACAGTAATCTATAAATATAAGGAATGATAACACCATAGCTCTTCAGAATGACAGGCTTGGTATAATAAAATCTTTCTCCGACAACTCTCTCAGTTGTACGGTAATTCCTTAAATTCAGATGGTGCTGACGTGCAGTGCACAAGCCACAAGTGCAGCACCGGAAATATAATCAATACCAATTTCAACTTGCCTTAATGGCAGAAGTCTAGGTAATTCATCAATAAATACCTCCTAAAGTTTCAAATAACATAAACATCTTTTGGTACATTCATATTAGGTTCTTTCTAGATTATAATATCTATAATCAGTTCACAACCATTCATGGTAATATTTCAAGTCTTAATACAGGATATGGTCATCCATCAAGAATTATTTAGATCACTTTTGATAATCAACATCTTATCATTTAGGGGAATTCTATTCGAGTTCCCATCAATTAAGACAATGTCGTCATGTCATAATCAATCAATCCATTCTACTGGCATTACTAACTTTCCAGTTTTATTGTCGTCGATAAGATGTGAACTTCTCAAAAGACTAATAATAACTCATAATCCTTCACAAATTCAAGGATATTAGGAGACATAACTAACCTTAAAAGAGTAAGGTTAACGTATAATCTACGCGAGAGAATTTCAAATCAGATATAGACGAAAACATTTAACGAATATGAATATATCCCATGTTTTCATAATTTGAGTACGCATTCGAAAGCTCATCGGATCGTTACCCAGGTCATTCAAATGAAATCAAATCAAAAGAAATGATAAGAATGTCAATACATCCAGCGGGTATCAACACTCGGTAATTAGATACTTTTCCTAGGAATCTCACTACGGGAGAATTGGACAAGAACGGAATATCAATTGTCAAATAAGACAAATTCCACAGATGAGTAAATTCAACTCAGAAGAATAGATGCTACAGGAACATATGTAGATGTCTCTAACATTATGTCCCTATTTTTCACTTCTTGCAGATCTCATAAAATTTAATCTTTCACAATCTTCAAAGAAAATGTAGTGTTTATTCATTAGTTTTATGGTGACTACTAATCAGCCTTGCATGGTTCATTCCAAATTGTATGTAGGCGCGCAACTATATACAATTTCAAGATTAACGATGCAATACTCAGTTCGTCAAAATTTTATCATCATGTTTATAATAAAAATATTTTCATGTTTAATTCTTAAATAAGAATCAAAAATAACTTTACAAATATTTTCTTTGTTATGAAAACAATTAAGTTTTCCAAGATGTTTTATAAACAACTTCATTTCGATAACAATCACTTATAAATCTTACTTTGATTAATCCTTATTGTGATGAAAATTAAATTTTCTCAAAGGATACCGTTTTAACTTTATAAAAATAATGTGTGATCTGCAAAAGAGTGATGAAAAGTTGTTCACCAAGAACTAACTTCAATATATCAAGAAATGAGCTTAGCCAAATACTCATGAGGTTCATGACCTCGATGGCACTCAGGAATACAAAAAGAATAATCCACAACGTAACTCAATTCGAGACGAGTACTTGTTCAATGGTTGCATCACTAATGCGAACATTAGGATGAATCAATAAAAGATAGATAACATCGATACATGTAGAATTTAGTAATCAAAGGTAGTCTTTTTCATTAATCACAAACAAGTCAAAATTGTACCGTAACACATTACGTGTCACAATGTCATACAATTCTCAGAACTCATCCTACCAACTGATATCTCAGTTAAGTTAGGGATTTTTAAAAGATACCACAATGAATACTAATCTACAAGAGTCATTAGGTGTTCCACATGTCCCAGAAGATCCATCGGTCTCAATTCAGAAGAAGATTTCTTCAATTTATTTCTCGGACACTGGGCATCATCGTCATTGGACAATGGTTTTAGGAACAACCCTTAATACGAACCTACAATCAATTAAAACCTTATAATTCAATCAAATAACTTAACGACTTATATTAACAATCTCATATTCCATATAGGTTAAGTTTCACTTTATTCAAGTTTTAACCAATTTTATACTCAATTCAATATCCTACCTCATATTCCAATACTTTCAATCTTATTCTTAGGCCTTAATAGGCAATAAAAGCTCGATATGATCAATACTTAATTTCCAATCCTATAGCTCTTACAACAACAATTATCAAATGAGTCACTAATATGAGATGACTCATACATTCAACTAGACTTCTCGGAAAGGTATTAGTGGCATGAGGCTTTTAGGTACTGGTTCCAATGACAGCCTCAAGTGCAACATTCACCCTTTCGATTTCAATTTAAGAATCGGATGACAACGAATCATATGACATCTTTCCAGGTGATAACGTTTTGTCAAACTTCACTCTATAAGGAAAGATCGTCATGACACCGATATCAGATTTAATCTTGCCAATTCTTTTTCAATATCACAATCAACTAATATCTACATTTCTACGAATATCAACCATTTGTTGGGATCATAAATATCCACAACTTGGTTTAGATCTAGGATAGCTAGAATTCCTACGAGAATAGCTTAGATTAATTTACTAGGGGATTTAGGGTACATTGTGACAATCTATGTCGTATAAATATCAAAATAATCATCAAACAATCATGTAATAAAATTACATCATATATATATATAATCCAAGTTATATATATATATTGAAATAACACTTCTTAGTCTGGCCTTGTCGGTAACTCGGGAATTCTTCCGCACCGTTATAGTCAAAAGATTTTTAGACATTTTGATAAAAATATTTATGGTTAAAAGATTTTGAAATGTTTTATTCAAAACCTTGGTTTTAAAAATCTTTCGTTCTCTATAACGAGAGCTCTGATACCAAACTGTAACACCCCCAAATTTATACAACTCAATACAGCGGAAGACTAGTTGGTGTTACGGGATAACACATTACTCACATCATAGACAACGCATAAAAATCGCGTCGTTTATTAATAAAGCATTTCCATTCATAAATATCAAAGTTGCATAGGTCCCAAGTCATTATATGTAATACAGGTTTTACAAAGCATTTGAATGGAAATAAGTATTTAGGTGTGGGCCATGAATTCTTGTTGTCCCCGAGAATTACCTTCAAGTACCTGAGATAAAACATGTTAAAAGAAAAGGTCAGCGATAACGCCGAGTGAATTCATAGAGTTTAATAAAATCCATCAATATAATATCAGTATAAAATTATTACTGAAAATCATTTTGTACAAATCATCTTAATAGGCCATAAAATAGCCAAAGTCATTTTATACAAATCTGCATCAAAATCATAATATAGGCGTTTGCCTTAAAAATCATTATACGAGCCAATGTCGTAAAAACATCATACAATACGTCTTATGACGTCGTATGAAAATAAAAACCGTTATATGAATATGGTTATGAAAACCAAAACACGAACATAATATCAATAGTATGACCCTGTATTGCTAGTCAGGCAATACATCGTAATTCGGAGCGTCTATTAGTATTTCGTTAGTTTGGATTATTATAAGCCGCATGACATTGTTACCTTACTAAACCAACAACGGGTAGCTAACCCGATACTCAATTTGCCCATCTAAAGTAGCGTGTCGTCACAAAGGTCACGCTATGGAAATCTTCTCATACATAAATTCGCTTACCAATCAATGTGGCACGACGGGGATCAACCGTCAAGGCGCGAACTGGGGTGATCGTCCCCAAATAGTACTATTAAATGCATAAGCGTCTACCAAATCCCGGTAGTTCACAATTCATGCTAATGGGACTTTTAGTGACATAACCTAACTTTAATAATCCATTTAATTTCATCTATCGGGTCCTTTAATCATTTATCGGGTCATACAATCGGGTCATTCAATCATTCGGGTCCAAATCAATAAACAAACAATCGAGATAAATGGCGTCCTATTTTATAAAAACTAACATGTTATCTCCCTCGCGGTTTTATAAAACATTTATAAAAACATTTAAAAGAGTGCGAGGCTATGAACTCACGTTGATGTGGGAAGGCGGGTTATCGGCAATTCGGACGTACGGTACGTGCTTCAATCACGGAAACCTAGACAAATAATACTCGTCTTAGACTCATGTCCAATGCCTTTATAAAAATAACAATTATGTATACATATGATGATTTATATATATATGATGATCAAGTGGGTTTACATATCCTCATTTACTCATTTATTGTGTTATGTGTCGATAACTTTTATACTAGTTTTCTCGTTTTACCTATTTACGTGTTTTAGGTTCAATAAGCCTATTATAAGTTCTTAACTTGTATTAATCCTTGTTATACTTATATTATCAGTATCTACATTTTACAAGTTGGGCCTAAAAGGGTTAAGTCCAATAAATAAGTTTAGAAGTGTTTTAGTCCATTTTGTTGTTTTATTAGTCCAATAACGTTAATTTAGTCCGTTAATGTCCGTATGTTATATAGTTCGAGTTTTATCGGTTTTTACTTGATATACATGTTTATATATCAGTATATAAATTTTACAAAGTTTACATTAGACGGGTCCAACCATCTAAGTTTTATTTAACAAAAACGTTAATTTTACGGTATTAGCCGAAAAAGTCGTAAAAATCATGTTTATAGTTTTATAACTTATAAAACTTAACAAGTTACCATTTTATAAAATTCCCACTTATTTACCATTGTACATATTTATATAAATGTATTATATAAGTTAGTGGGTTTTAATTTATATTTTATACTATTAAATTTTGAGTGCTTATATAATAGTATTATACTTTAATTTCCAAAATCTGATTTTTATCTTCACTTTCACCAAAACTGCCATATCTAGAGTTCTATATGGAGATAGAAGCTCAAATTTTTATCACATAAACTACATGATATATGCTACATTTAACTCTTTTGTAGCTACTGTTGAATCATCTTCTAAATAGTTTCTAAAAATCGTCCAAAACAGTGAACTCAGATTTATACCTTAAACTTGTTTTGATCATATCTCACTCATTACTTTGATTCCATTGCATGGCCAACTCTCACATGTGTACAAGACTCATAGATTACTGTATATAAATTCTACTTCATCATTTTATCAGTTCATAACATGTTTCTTTACTGTTTTATACAGCCATGTAAATTAATCAAGATTTTAACCTTGTTTCTTATAGTTTTTCACCTTTTTAATCATATTTATCAACACCAAATCCCCACATAACATTTTTATCATCATATAATCATCATATACATATACAATAGGAAATAAAATACATGTTTGCATAATCAAATTAACAAGAGGATGAGGAGGACAATCTTTATACCACCATGATGATGTAGGTTGTGATCAAAACATGGATTTTGATGGAGAAACTTGTGCATAGCCAAGACCATCTTCAAGACCACCAATCTTCATGATCACCTTGTGGAAAATCAGCCCTAATACTCCATGGAAACTCCTCCTTGGATGTTATAATCACCACCAATCTTCATCTCTTTTGAAGGAGGTTAACATATGTAAGTTATAACAATAGTTTGTGGTTAAATTTGGATCAAATGGGGTGTTTATGGGGTGATATAGGACGAAATCATAGAGGGAGGAAGAGAGGATTTAGTTGTTTGCATGAGTGGAAATGTGAGAAAGTGGTTTGGCTAGTGGTTTTGAGGTAATATGGCTTAAAGTGTAAGCTTACTTACACTTGTAAGTTTTATGCTAACATGATGCCACATCCTAAGATGTGGTGTCATGTGTGCCATCCCATGTTTATTAGTGGGGTGGGATAATGTATTTTGTCCCACCTCACTAATTTACGGGTATTCCTCGATTCTAGTTTCCTCGATTTGCGTGCCCTCGGGTCGTTTTACGAAAAACGTTTTTATAAATTATGAATCAACGGCACAAAACAAATCTAATAAAAATTGTCTCATCAAAAACGGAGTTCGAAAACGTAAATACGTAATCCTAAGGTTTCCGGTTTAGTCGTAAAGGACGTTAAAATAAAATCGTAAGTCCTAATCTCTTCTCGTAAATTTGTGAGTTTATGAACTAACACAAATTTAAAATTTCAAAATAATATTCACGGATAAATTTATTTTCTGAAATGTCTGACTGTCACCAAAGACGGTGTATGTAAACGTAAGCACGTAACGTTGAATCCTCCGGTTTAGACGTAGTCGACGCTACTTCAAGACGTAAATCTAAATTACTTCCCAAAAATAAGTGAGTTCATATTGTAACATTAAAATTAGGGGTGTTCATCGGTTCGATTTTCGGTTTTGTGGGTTGTATGGTTTGGGTTAATCGGTTTGGAAAATTTCAAAGTTAAAACCAAAACCAAACCAAACCAATTATAGTACTAATAAAACCAAACCATAAACCAAATTAGAATTCGGTTTGGTTTCGGTTTAAACCAAGAAAACCAAATTCAAGTAAACTCCAATATATAATCTAGAATCCATAATCAAAAACTTAATTTTTCAAGTAAAAAGAACGAATTATAAACTTTTAAGTAAATTGACAAATTTTTAAAGAAACCTAAAGGGTTTAGGACTTAACATAAATAAATATAAACAAAATAAGGTAAATTTTTTTTTGAATAAACTCTTTAGAATTCTCATTAACATGAAGGGTCCATCTCCATGCATTTAAATACAAATGCAACCTCAAACTCACTCCATATATAAGAATTTATATGAATAAAGAAGGAAAACTTTACTTGCTTGAGATATACATCAACGTTTAGTCATGTGAATAATTAATTTGAAAGACAACTACTTAGGATAATAAGTTATAATATATGTATATATAGTTACAAATTTCATGTGTATAGAGTTATTCGGTTTTTTCGGTTTGGTTTGGTTTTATTTTTGTCAAACCATAACCAAACCAAACACCAATTAAATAGTTCGGTTCGGTTTCAAACCAAACCATACACCAATTAAAAGTTTTGGTTCGGATTTATTCGGTTTCGATTCGGTTTACTTTTCGGTTTGTTCGGTGTCAAACCAAACACTGAACACCCCTAATTAAAATAATGTTTTCAAATAAATATTGAGAATAAAATATCAACCATAAATTGACGGATTGTCACAGATGGGTCATTAAACTTATAAAAGTCAACACACAGGTCACGAATGTTGGCACCCTTTTAAAGAAGTCAGTTCGCTGTTGTCTCTTGGTATTTCTTAAACTAGTTATTGGTTCAATTATCCAGGTAACTAATTGACTGAGTGAATGTGTAAACACATACAATTATGATTCAGAAGAGGATTTTGAATTATGACTTGATTAGAGCTCTTCTTAGTGGCCTCTTTGATTGTTAATTCCACGCATTCCACGGGCTGTAAAGTTTGCAGATGGTGGGTTACACCGGATTCACAAGTGGGGTTGTCAATGGTAGACAGAATTATATTCCATTAACTGTAAGTTATGTTTATGCTAAAATTTCTCTTATCTTACTCGTGATTCGACACTTCCGTTATATTACTGCTTATTATATGATCCATAGTTATTAAATTCTGTGTGATCACTTGAATAACATAGATACAAACATCCTAGAATCTTACAAATAATATTATGAAATAATACCACTATAAATTTTGGTATTTTGGATGTAGTTGAATATGTTAATGCAAATTTCTTAAAAATAAGTTTACTTTTTCGCGAAAAAATTGGTCATTTGAGCATTTGAGCAAGGGTATCAAGTGGAATAACATCAACAGTTTTACCATTCTGTACATTAATGTCAAAACAGAATTTGCAGATAGAGATACCGAATCCTTTGTGATTTTACATTGCTTATCTAAAGCCATATCAACAACTTCTCCAACCTAAACCTCTATAGCTAAACGGATCATTAAAGACCACCTATTTAATTTGCATTAGTAAATTAAAATCAATCATTAATCTTGATGTTAATTTTAAGATGAAGATTTTAGATGATTTTTTTTGAATTCCTTGCTAACTAAGTGTTTGTAAAGTAATTATATCGTAACTACATTGTTAAATATTGCATTTGATATAAGGTTGTTTGCACATGTAATTTTAACTAAAAATAACGTACAACTTTGCAAATGCGATAAATTTGATATAACATCGAAAATTCTATATGAAATGTGATGGGGAGCTCTTAAGAAGTCTTTGATGGCGGCAACTGGAAGTAGTTGTATTCAGGAAAACATATGGATCGACCCCCTTACAGTAGCCTTCCAAACATCCCCTTACAAGAACCTACCCAACACCCCTTACAGTAGCCATCCAAAGACTCACTTACAAAAGGGTGCAAAGCAACCTGAAGCAATCCCACTAGTTGAGAAAGTTAACATCTTCAAGAATGAGATATATCCGGTTCTGAACCCGAAAGGTAAATTTTTTTATGGCAAATTCCTTTACATTTTCTGTCACTGTTCTCATTAGCGTTATTTTTTTTCCATAAAACCTCGAGGCCTGTAACTACTGATAAGCGGCATCTAAATTCTAACTGCTATTAAATACCACGGCCTACTTGTGAGACTAGGCATGGTGAACCGGTGCGGCTCGGGTGAGAATCACGTTAATTATATGTCTTTTTGTATATTCTACTGTTTATTACATATGATTCAAATGTTTGTAGCCCTTCATAAGTGAAAGAACGTGCAAACCTTAAAATCTTGTAATGACTTTTAATCAGCTGATCCAGAGTGGCCCTTCTCTTTATCTGTCTTAGACCACCATACGTTGTAACACAGAACGTGTGCGTCCCCTCCTTAATGAAATGTAATCTTTTCATATTCAAATATCCATATTCTTCTATATAAGCCGTATCGACTATTCACCAGACAACTCTCATCTATCAGTGGGAAACTAACTTTTCATATGAATTCAAAACTACATTAATACTTGATCATTATATTTGTATAAATCTTACCATATTCTTGATATCTTGATCCAGTCCAGATTCCAAGATGAATTGTGTAGTCCATATGTGAATGTATTCAAAACACGGTAAAAAAAGTTGTTTACGCCATCTTTTGAACATATTTTGTCAATTTATATATAGGACAACAAAACATTTATCGACTTAATGTTTACCGTAAACAACATGGCATTCAAACAAAGCCATACTTCAAAATATCCTTCATTACCTTTAATATCAGAATGATGAAGAAGGAAAAACCAAATGCATTACCGGATTGAGGATGACGAAATGTAGCATTTGTGTGTTTTTTCGATGACCGTAGGGATGAGCATCTCGATTCGAATCTCAAATTCGAAATTGAACCGTTCTCAATCTCGTTCGGTACGGTGCCGGGATTATGAAATAAGGAGAAAAAAATTTCAGGAGCACTAATTCGGGACAGGACCCGTACCAAATTAGTAAATTCATGAAAAAAACGAGAAAATCCTGATTTCCTGGTACCGGTACCGATACCTAAATCCCGACCGATACGGGATTGGTATATAACTTTTTAGATAGGAGAAAAATCGAGAGCACTAAATCGAAATGGGTTTAGGACGGGATTAGTATCGAGATCATCCATGCTTTAATATAATATACGAACTTCACATCTTAGATTCTATTTAGTGTACTCATAACTAGATTTTATTTAGTGTAAACACGTGCAAAAGCACTCAAGTCAGTTTACAATCGCAATGAGTATTTTGATTATTATCTTTTCCAGATTTCAACACACTAGCGGGGATACTTGAGGTATATAACGACATGCAGAACAGTATTTGCAACTTTGTAAGTGGATGATGGAAAACAAACATAAAATTATTTTATTTTAAGTTAATAGCTTTTATTATTTGCAACTTTCTAAGTAGGGCAATTAAAGGTCTAAGAAGAACCACTAATTATAATATTTTTTCATTTATACACATTTTTCAACTATTTAAAAATTTTACATCCTCTTATAATTTACAATGACAAAGTTTAAAAAATGCAACTTTTTTTATTACCTAATATACAAGTCTTATGATATTTTATCATGTACAATAAATATCATGTACAATTTTAAGTAAATGTAGTACAAATCCTATACACTCAAATCAAAAACATAAAATATCTTTAGTACTATAATAGACAAAAAAATTGACAGACATCGCAACTATGCTTAAAAAATCTTGGTAGAATCTAAAAATTTTAACACCAATATTTAGTTAAGCAAAAATATGTAAACTATAATTATAAGTCGTGCCCAAAAAAACAAACGTTATGGTTAAAAATCCACGACTGATTCAAAACGAATATTTATCAGATAAAAACAATAGATGTCAAACAATAGAACATTACAAACAAATTTCTACAAAATAAAAAAATGTAAAACAAAAATAAGAAGTCATACCCGTCCATCGGAGGAGTTTTGCAACTAGTATATATATATTTCTATATTATATATAGGTATAATTACGACTTGATACCACACCTCTAATCCCAGTCATATGTGATATGGCACTTCTTAACCAATAGAATTTGTTAGTTAGCTATAAAATCTCAAAAACTTGCCAAAATTAGTGTACGAAAACGCAGTTTGCAAAAAGCGGGACGCAATTTGCAAAAGACTGCGTTTTGATACCGCGTCTATATATAATAGGTTTAATAGCATTTTTTTCTTTATTTTCTTACAAACACACCGACAGGGAAAACACACACACCAGCAACTTCACATCCATTTTTCACGATCTAACACCCATAAAACCTTTTCAATCATAACCCTTTTAATCTTTGAATCAAACAACTGTTTTTTTATGTGATCAAACCTTGAATCATCAAATAATTTGTTAAGTCATCAATTGTGGATAAATAAACCCTAATTAAAAAATAAAGCAAACCGTCACCATCCTATCTTCTTCCCTTAACCCGATCTAATCTTGTACGGATTTTTCATCTTATTCAGATCTTTTATCTATATACTTTTGATTGGTTGCTATTCTTTCGATTCATTAGTCAATTGATTCCTCAATCAGCCACCTTAACAACCCGGGAATGAGGAGTCATTCATCAAAAAAGGATTGTGTTAGGTTATCACTAACACCGGCGAGCGAAGTTGATCCCATCAGGTTTGGTTTAATTGTTTCATTGTTGCTAAAGCTAATCAGGTAGCCGCAAAAAGTTATATTAAGGTTCTGGTTATGGCGTATCTTCATTCTCAACCATTACTAGAGGGTTAAACCATATGTCATATTTTCTATAGATTCATGGGACAAAGACCTGTGCAATAAAAAGTTTGTTATTTGAGCCAAGTTTATTTTCATGATTTTTATATGGATCTTTTTACATGAACTATATGTCGTCAATTAGTTTCTTTGTTTGTCCATCGATAGATTGTAATTGCCAATTATTAATCTCATTGACAGAGATAACAGCATCAATAAGCCTGGAAGGTTTATTATTATCAAAGGGCATGACGATTTTAGAGTAATATAGTATAAGTGCAAGTGCCTGCCAATTTGCTGTCAATGCTTTCGAATATGAATTATTTTCTTACAAATTTGCCCAATCTGGTATAATAAGTTTGTTTAATAATTATTGTATATCCTGCAGGTTCATAAAGATATATCAAAGGTGTTTGATTTAGATAGAACTTTATTATCTATTTTAGAATAATGAAAGTTGTGTGCTTGATAATGGCTTCTGATTATGGTTGGTTTCTGATATGCCTTTTTCTGAAGTTGCATGAACATATATGTAACTGATGTTAAAGGGGTGTTTGGATTAGCTTATTTTATGCGTCTATCCGTTTCTTTAAATTGTGGCTAAAAGAACCATCATTGCTTCCGGCTCGGATCCCCATCTTATTATTGAATGGTTCTGGTACGTCCTAAAAAATTAGCATATTGACTTTGTTTATATATAAACTAACATGATTCGGCTGGTGCTTATGTTAATCATTGCTTCCTGCTCGGATCCCCAACTTATTATTGAAAATTTCTGGTACGTGCTCAAAAATTAGCATATTGACTTTGTTTATCTATAAACTAGCATGATTCGAGTAAACTCAAGAAACTAACCCGCTCGGTAAAAGAACCATTTGCTTCATATCTCGTCGATGACAAAAAGTCGTAATAGTTTGTAATTTTTACTGATGGAACAATCTATATCTTCTCTTGCATTCAACGGGTCTATTATCGAAGCAATCACCAAAGCCAAAAGGTAGAAAAACTTTTTGTCTATCAGGTAACTGAATCTTTTATAGTCTATAGCAGGTGCTGTTA
This sequence comes from Glebionis coronaria, assembly GCA_025667525.1. Taxonomy (NCBI): domain Eukaryota; kingdom Viridiplantae; phylum Streptophyta; class Magnoliopsida; order Asterales; family Asteraceae; genus Glebionis; species Glebionis coronaria. Next base: position 21,282 of record JANFOE010002975.1, read on the forward strand.
TGTGTAGGCGTACATCCCACATTATCAAAATATTTATTAAGTTTTATATATTTGGACATCATTTTCAGTCAATGCTTATGCTCAGTGTGCATATCAACAAAGATGATTCAACATTTGTTGGCTGCTGCTAATCCATTTGATTTAGATCATTCTGATTCATGGATTGCATAAATCATTCTATACACTCAACATTGTGATCTTGCGAGTTCCTTGGTGCGCGGTAAGCCATGACAACCATTCTATTTTATTTTAAAAGAAATAAATTCTAATGGGAAGTTTTATGTATTTGTCCAATTAATTTGAGACCTTATCCAATTCAAAAAAAGTTAGTCAAGGTTTTATTGTTATCATTTGTACTTATACGTCATTCCTTAATAAAATTTAGAAAGAGTATATACACATCAATGCCTAAGAATAGTAGCAAGTCAATCATCAGTCGTATGGCTGGCTCAGTTTGCCTGCAAACGCCCTTCTGTTTATATTCATTAATGTTTATAAATAATACTTTGTAATACTTTACTTATTATATGTTACTACAAATTTTTTAGTGTTTAATCTTTTAAAGCATTTGACTGGTTTGAGATGTAACACAACTTGAAATGTCCCTTTTATAAGTGAGTGATCTGACGCGTTAACAAAGCAGTCATTGTTGTTTCGTTTACATAGAATCGTCCATATACTCACTGGATTTGCATAGTTTTCTCATCAATCGGGTTTTAAAATCATGAGTTTTATCTTTTATATTTTGTTCTTTTAGTTTATAAAAGTTACCGGATGGTTCGCTTTGGAAGTGGTTCCAAAAACAAGATAATGATGCTTGGCATTAGGGATTCAAGCACAAGCCTGTTAGATAATTTGGAATTGCAGTTATCATATTGATACAACTATCAGTTACAATTTTCTCTAACTGTCTCTGTTGAGATTGAATGAAAAATCAAATAAATTGGGAATGTGTTTCATCAGGACCATGTTTTATGTGGGAGACTATGCTTAGAATAGAGTGATCATCTTAACATCCATGTTTTCTTTCCTTATTGGAACAAAATGTTATGAACAAAAGAAACTAAATGAGATAATTTTTCCAGATCTCAACCATCAAATGGAAGCAAAGATTGTTAAAGTGGATGATCAATTGAATATTACATCTTTCTAAAGCATTAATTGAAAACTTTCTTGGTGTTGTTTTGGAGATGAGTTTTAGCCTAACAAATTCACGAGCCCAGAGGATGTAAAGGGTTCAGTAGTAAGGGAGACTTTGATAGCGAGGGCGTGAAGTTGTAGCCAAAAGGTTAGTGATGAGAGAAAATCACAGGTTTTAAGAACAATTGCTAAGGTGTGTTGGTTTGGTTTGGTGAGGTGACGGAACATTGACACGAAGTGGGTGATTATATATGCATAAACATCACAGTTAACAAAATATTTTAGTAAATATCTTTCGAAGTTTACATTTTGGGTCAGCCGTTATGTTAACTGATTATATGTAAATGAAAGACAGTTGATCTTCTCATTATTCCAGGTTCTGCTAACTGTATGTGAAAGGAGATGGAATGTTGTTGAATGATACTTAGATTTGGACCAGTTTTTGAGCAAACGTAATCCATGACATTACATTGGATGAGAAATATAGGTTAGTTTTTCTTTGTTGTTGTTTTTTAGGTTGAGGAATTTAAAACAATATTCTAAAGTGTGTCGGTTTAACTTGCCAAATGTGTGATGTTGTTGTAAGCGAGTATGATTTGTTAAAACATACCTTTACGTGTACACCCATAGATATTTGACACCCGCATACCTGATTTTAATAGTCGGGCATAATATTCTGATCTATGGAAATGTATAAGTTTAAAAAGATATCGTCGAACAGAATACATGGTCTAAATTTTTGTTGTTAGGTAGAGCAAGTAATAAAAAAGCACATGAGTCATCAACTTCCTTGTGAAGTAAAGAGTATGGAAATATTCAGTGGTATACAAATTGCACTGTCCAGCCACAAATGCCACACCATTCCTGCAATTTTTGGTCAAAATGCAAGTTGTCAATTTTAAATACGGGTCTATTGGTGCTACGGAAAAGTCTTATCAGCAACTGATGACAGGGCTGATAAAAATGCGTTTTGTTACCTATTCTGCGTGAAAAGAATGCGAGAAGCCCGTAATCTAACTAGAGTCATTTTACCTATTCCTTTAGTTATGATGAATATTTGTTTTTCTGGGAGCTGAATCGATGAACGATGGAAATTCCAATCTAGGGGCAGGTGGTGAAGGTTTTAGAGGTTATACATATATTAGTGGTGACGGTTTCGACATCTACTTTATGTATATTGCACCTATAAATGAGCTAATTTTAGTCGTATCTTGACTTCTTTCATTGAAATCCTTGTCACGCGTTTTTTACCCCTAAAACTCTAATACTATGATATAACGTTTTCTCTATTAATAGTTGATTCCGGTTAGCAAAGTGAGCATGAAGAAATGTTATATGCTACTGTATCTGAAAACGTGCCTCATCAGCTAATACCAACTTTTTACTTTAAAACCTCAACATATTTTATGTTTGTGGTGCTTGCGACACAGGAAGGCTATCATAGTAAAACAAGACCATTTGATGCTTATACTTTTGATGTTGAGTTTTAGTTCTACCGCTTTAACCTTATCAAGTTATCAAGAATTCTTATGTTTACATGTATCATAGATACGGCGAGTGCTCCTTTATTTGAAATCATGTTATACCTTGATCTAAACTAAAACTTGTGTACAGAAAACTGAAACCTCATATAAACTTGATTAAAAACTTGAAGTCTTTGGAATTCAGATTTAGTGGTCAGCGAATACTTCCTACAGTCGAGTACAGCTAACGACCGCATGAACAGAGGCCCTTGCTGATGTAGGTTTGAGTATTTTTATGTCTGTATTCTGGAAATATTAGATGATCAGTTTACTATCACATATAATTTCTTTCACCTGAACTGAAAAAAAGTATGCACCAGAGATGTAAGCAATGTAGTTAGTTGTTTGGTTAATAAAAATAATGACATATGTAGACTATTTAATAAATGAACTAGAAAGTGTACCGTAAGGATCTCACCGTGTCTTTCTTATATTATTTTTTAACTTGTATTAGATAATTACAGTGAAGGGGCACAACAATGAAATAGGTGGTGTCTTGGCTGTAATTATCTTTATTTTGAGATAAGAAATCATAGCCTCTGTATGAATGAGAAAAATCACAGCCTATGCAGAATATGGTGCACGCTATCTTCAAACCTGACCTATCTCAAAATCAAGATAATCTCAAATATGACCTATCTCAAAATAAAGATAATTATAGTGAAGGTGCAAAAAAACGGAATAGCTGGCGTCTCGGCTGTCTTGTCATCTAGAAACGGTGTTGTATTAGATCGTTGAATAGTTGTATCTGGGTGCTCGCTAACTTTATTGTATCTAACTATCTATCCACGCCATGAAGAAAAATACCTGCAACAGAACATGGCAACAAGGGATGGTCATATTTTTGTCATGTTCTTATTTTTTTTGTTAACCATGGTTTCCGACACGTGGAAATTTTTATTTTATTTTATTTACAAACGAGCACTTTGACAAGATATACATGAACATCTAATAATTACAATGATATATGTAATGTGCTTTACATGATCACCCCAAAGGACTGAGAATGTGCTTGATCTTGGTTTTCTACAGGATGGCTGCAACAAGATATCAAGAAGCACATATGATTATGGTGAAGTGATACATGCGTTTGCTATGGGTTCGGATTTAGTTCTCGGTATCCTCTCGAATTGATCACGGTTGAAAGTGGAATGATTGTTCTTGGTTACAAATAGGGGGTTTGGTTTTAGTTATCTAAATTTTAAACTAAATGCAAGTAATTAAAATTGTCGTTGAGAAAATTAGAGGTCGTAAAATTAAACTACAAATAAGAGCGTGCAACTTTGGAAAGTAAAACTTGACAATTCAAAAACTTAAAAACAAGTTTGAAATAAACTAAGGAAAAGAGCGGGAAAACTAGATTTGAAAGTTTAAGCAAAAACAAACCGAAGACCTGAATCCGATCGTAGCGCGATCGTACTCAAAAGTGATTCAGATCGCAATGCGATCGCATCCAACACAACACGATGGATCGCGTTCAAATAGTGGTCCGATCGCACTCAATGCGATGATATCAAGGGGATGGATCGTACTCTCCTGTACGATGGGGTGATCTTACTAACAGATCGTAACCACGATCGCAGCTAGTGATCGTGGTCTTGATCGTGGCTCCAGATCGTAACAATTGATCGCACTCTAGGTGATCGTAGCAGAGACAAGCGACCCGATCGCACCCCAGATCAAAGCAAGTGATCGTGGGCGTGGATCGTACCAGGGAAGGGACAACTGATCGCACTCTAGGCGATCGTAGCAGTAAAACCTACTGAGATGGCAAAGGCGTCCAAGAAAGAAAATAAGCTTAATCCAATAAGCAGTAATCAAATAAGCATTTTTCAAACTTCCCAAAGAGTAAATAAGCACAAATTCGTTCACTTTTACAACACTACTATCCGAGACTTAATGAACCGAACATGAAATAAGAAAACTTTTTAGAACAAAGCTTAAAAATGAATAAGCCGAAAATACAAAGAAGCTAATAAGCATCAAAAGCTTATAGCTTAAACGTAGGAGAGCTTATGTAGGAATATAAAGATTAACCTCTTAATCACGAAACATCAAAGTTAACATGAATTGAGAACCAATCGAATCAAGCCTTAACTTTTCGGATTAAGATCAAAATAAAATAAAGAAAGGTAGAAATAGATTAAGGAACAAAAAGCTTAACTTGAATAAGATTAATGAAATCCAAAGTACAAAGATCAAAGAAAGCTTAAATTTTAAAAGATGAAAACAAAGAAAAAGTTTAGTGAGAGAAAGTTTGGAACTTTCTCTCTCTAAAACTAGAGAAATGAAAAACTAAGGAACTAACTAACTAAGTGTCTCTAAAATTGTGAAGTGGGATCTTTATATAGGCGTGTGATATGGGCTTGTATATGGGCTTTGGTATCGGGATTCTTTTCTTTTTTCTTCTTTAGTCTTCACGCTTCTTAAAATAAACGTTTCCGACTTTGGATTTTTAGAAGTGTCAGTGAATAATTCCAACTCGTCTTATAATCTTTTGTTTAATAGACTCGAGTTCTTCGACATATATGAATCTTTCGTCTTTGGCCTTTTCTTCGATAAATCTTCAAATAGGCGCAATGAATTCAAATCTTTTGCATCTCTTGGACAATAGACTTCGTCTTGAGTCTTTTTCCTCGATAAAACCCGTGCAATCCCATGTTTTCTTCAATATTCATCCGGTTGGCTCTAAAAACACAATAAACACAAAAACCATGCATAATTCCAAACAAATGATATTAAATACGTGTTTTGGTCTTGTTTTAGCCAGAAATAAGTGGTGAAAGGATCGGTGTTTTCACACCTATCAAATCCCCTACACTTAACCATTGCCATGCCCTCATGCAATGCTTAGCGATTAAGCAAGTTTACACTTTTCTCATAATCAATCACCCTTGGCCTTATTAAAATACTACTAAACAAAAATTAAAGTACTAGGAGAAATTAAAACTTTAAAGTAAACAAAAGGATAGAAAATAGCTATGTGGAAATAACTTGCAAAGGAATCTAAGACTTACATTAGTGCTTCGGTGCTGCGAAGATTTATCACCCTCAAGTTTCACGTTCCCCAAACTAAGCTTAAAAACGAGATCATTGTTATTATAAGTTAGCAAATCAAACACTTACTCACATGGCTTAATTATATGCTTAAACTCCCTTATTCCTAGGTGTATCTCTTATATTTTATTTTTGTCTTAAAATGATCATGAAGATGCATTTTTGGACTTATTTCGATAGTTATTTAGGCTAAAAGCAAAGTAGGACGATTTGATCAATAGTTAGTGTCACACCCCACCAATGGCGGAATATGGGGCGCGACGTATGGATATCATCACAACAAATGGTGTCTCTATAGAGAAGACTAAAATGCAAATATAATGTCATAAATGGTGACACAAATGTCATGACAATATCTCAATAATGCAGAAGTCTAGGTAAGTAGGTAACAGTCCTACCACTTACCCAAGACAAACAATAAACATAAACCAAACAAACATATAGGTGCCAACATGTATCACTTATCAAAAAAACATAAAGGTAAACTAAGAAGGAACGAGGATCTCCTTCTATATGCAATCCTAAGGCATCCAAGTCTAGCCACTTCTATCCTCAAGCTTAACCACATTCTCACCTGAAAGAGACACTAAAACACGTCAACATAAAGTTGGTGAGAGTCATAGGTTTAGACTCCAACGCTAAATCGGTTACAAGCTGTGAATAACAATCATCAACAAAAGAACATATGGACAATGTGTTACAATTATGTATTAACAACTATCAATCAAGACCAATCATACCAAACCAATCCAAGGCTCCTACCTTGCCAAACAACACCATGGTACCTTAGATGATCACCCTATGTAACTATCCCAAGGCCACTACCTTGGCAAACCACAAGGCCACTACCTTGTCAAACCACAAGGCCACTACCTTGTCAAACCACAAGAACTGAGACGGTACGTGTCCCCCGATCCAAATCATAAACGCATTCAAGAATCACATAGCAGTTAATCACATAAGTGCACACACAAGTCCATTACCAATCATAAAACATTCACAGCATAAGTTATAAAACCAAACAGTGTCTCTTCCATCCCATCTGGAAGTCAAAATCATTAAAAGACATGGGACTATGAAACTCACCTGATAGCTCCTTCACACGTCCTTGCACTAGCAACAAGCTAACAAACCAAAAACACGAAATTAATAAACGAACCAATCACTAAGATGGCTCATTAACCTATGATGGACATCTAACCCATTCTCACATATTTACCTCATTAATAAGCTCTAATTACCCCATTACCCTTCCTTAACAAGTCCTTAACTTGGTTAAGTTTAATAACTAACCCGTTCGTATTTTACCCAAAACAGTCCCAGTTTTTAGGTCTCAAAACTTTAGGTCAAACGCCTACTTAAACCTACCCATGGTTTCTGTAAAAGGAATATTCACACCCTTAAATATGTTGGCTAACACCTCCCACTTGCCCTAACCTTAAAGCTACTGTTAAGGCCCAGATATATATATATATCTACTTTTGTCATTCCAAATTTCCTGATTTTAAACGTACTAAAAGTTTGTTACCATTAAGGGGTCTTACCCTAAACCACCACCTTAGCCCAAGTGCAGATATTAACTAAAATATATAAACCATCTCTCATGTTCGTGAGAAGATCCCAATGCAACCCTAAGTGCCCCAAACAATCCAAAACTTAAAAAGAAAACAGGCTGAATTCAAAACTGTTTTGACCTCCGACTGTTGTAACCTGTTTTTGACCCACTTCCCGACCTCCAATTTAGTTCTAGTTTCTTGCATTGGAAAGCCACTTCAAATACCTTTCCAGGGATACTTGGATCGTAAAATAAGAGTTCATAGAACTCCCGCTATGATCAAAACAATTGACTCAAAATCTGCCCAGTTTTTAAAAACGGGTTTAAACAAATTGAACTAATTAATTACCCATAACCCCATCTAATACAAGCCCTAGATTATATGATCATCATATTATGATTATAACATCATTAATTTACTGATTTTATATAAACCCTAACCCTAATCCATCATAAGAATGATTAATTAAACATAAAAACAATTTAATATGAAAAGAGTTTTGAAGATTTACCTTTAAATTAATGGAAGATGAGAAAACCCTAATTTTATGAAGAACCCTAATTTTTCTCTTCTATAAGTCGACTATAAACTCCAGGGAATGAATATAATTCGTTTGGTATAAGTGTGGGGGTTTCTTATATAGCAAAACAATCCTTGTCCAAGTATAATACTTGTTTCCTTTTTTCCTCCTTTCCCTTTTTCTTTCATTTTTTTTAAACCGACCATACCCCTCAAAATTCGTTTTTTATTTATTTTTATTATTAATATATGTATTATTAATTTTACCTTAATTTACCTTAATTTATTTCAGCTCCTAAAGCTCCCAAAACCTCAAAACCGTAAAACTAGTCAAATTTACGCGTTTTACCGTAAAAGACGTAAAATATACACTTTTAAAAAAAATCTCAAATTTTGAAATAAACTTTATAACTAAGTCCTAAATGACTTAAAACCATCCCAAAAAATATCCATATGACTAATTACCTCATCCGAGACCTCTAAATGCTAAAACGTAAATCGTAAAAATACGATTTTCTATAATACATATACATATACGTAAACACCAAAATATCACTATTTCATTTCATAGTCACCACTTGTGAGCTCATGAACATGAAATAACCGTTCCTCGATTTACTTATGAGTACTCTATACTCATAAAAGATAACCACACCAACCTCGTTCACACAAAATAAACACGTAAACACACAAAGAAAATAAGCACACATAAAATAACCTAAAAGTAAGACCAAGTGACGAACCTCAAAACCACGGTTGTCACATCACTCCCTCCTAATAGAAATCTCGTCCCGAGATTTACTCCTTAGGATCAAACACACAGACAACAAATCACACGAGGATACTAGTTCTAAAAGAACTCCTCTCATTTCCACGTGAACTTTAGTTCAAGTTTCAAAATACCACATATAAAAACCAAAAACAATTAAACTCATTGCCAAACTCTTTACCTCACAGTCGATAAATCTCACAGATGACTCTTATTAATACAAGTCCCGAATAACCGTACAGGCAAAATGCATTCTCAAACAACCTTTACCAATCCCAATACATGAAATGTATCTTGTATACAACTTATTTCCCCCAGGTAATTCTATGCTCATATGCTACTGGTCCGATCTTTCCAAAGATCATAAATGGACCTACAAAACTCTACATCAACTCTTCCATTTTACCAAAACGTACCACCCGTTACTATGGGTGAAACTCCCTACATAACTTTTCCACTAACTCTAGTGGTTTCCTTCTTTTCTACATAGCATCCCTTGTTGCTCTCATCCTTTCCACAAACATCTTTACCATATTAGTAGCCTCTCTTACCAATTCTAGCCCACAATGGGGGCAACTCACCCTATCCTTTCATACAGCGCCTCCAATGACATTTATCGACTTCTAGTATGATAATCATCATTATATGAAAACTCAGCCATCGCTAATGAGTTTCCTAACTCCCTCTAAATCAATCATTCATGCTTCGCTTCTATGCACACTTCCTTCTCTTTCCTCGACTCCTACCATACATTACGATGTGATGCTTCCCATCGTTTCTTCCCTTGCCATAATCCTTCATAAGGCATTCCATACATATTAGGCTAACTTTTACGCAACCCTCTATTCCATCACATCCGTACGCAATCCTTCCAACTTCTCAACCACGTGACTTCTCATTCCTCTTGAAATATGAGATGAATTAGTCAGTCTATCGACTATCACCCTACTCTCGTCGTACTTATTCCTACACCCAATCATGCATCCCTTTCACCAACTTCATCATTACATCGCCCTTTCTAAACTACTCCTATCCATGTAGGAAGTATAGTCTACGTCCCTTTCCTCCTTACGATTGTCCAAGCCACGCAACATAAATGTTGACGCGTTCACTGCTTTAGACAACTCAACTCGTACAACCCACATCCTTCATCCAAACCACTCTAATACATCATCCCTATAGTTCAAGTTCGTCTCAGCTTCACCTCATCCTTCTTATTCCATGTCTCATCGACCATGCTTGCCTTTCCCAGATGGTACTTGGCCTTGTAATTTTCTTTCATCAATTAACTCCACCCATCACCTTTGCCAAATGTTCAATCAAGATGATTGAATATGTGTTGGATACGTTCATGATCCGTATAGATCATTCTCCACGTCTCGTACACCAAATGCCTCTAGCATTCTAGGCAGATATAACAGTCCATCTCCACTAACTAAGTCTATCCAGTTCTTCCAAATCTTCAGTTCCTGCAACGTATAAGCGATCGCCTTTCTTTGTCGTCCTCGTACGCGTCCAAATCCCTGCTCCACGTATCGTCATGCTTCGCGAATTCATCCAGTCCTTTCGATAATGCCAAGATCTGCTCATCATCCAATCCACCTCTTCAGCCTCCAAAATGCTTCCTCGTCCTTCTTCACTTCGCCCCTTGCTGGTTCCACGATATGCCATCATCTCTGACTACTAGTCCTGGCCAACTAAATCCTACAACTCACACTTGAAAATCTCACGTTTCATTCCCTTTACTAACAACTCCAAAACCAACACATAATTCGCCTCATCCTCCTTCTAAGATTTGAGTAGATCAAGATGTCGTCGATGCTCCCGATGACAACTCGTTTATAGACGTTCATGCACACTCAGTTCATTGACTCCATGAAAACCGCTAGTGCTTTGGCGAAGCCAAATGCATAACCGTAAACCCAAAGCGTTCATACAACATCCTTAGTAATTTCAACTATGTCCTCCTCACACCCTCTCTTAGCGGCAATACAAATAAATTCCTTGCAATTTCTAACAGCTCTTGTTCTTAATTCGCTCCATCAACGATTTGCCTTGGATGACACTAACTACAACTCCTCTCACTTCTCCTACTTGCTCTATTCATGGTTCTACCTCAACGCTCCTAAACCATACAAAACCTAAACTACATCCTGAATACACCAGATACGATCGACGAATTAAACCCACGGATAACTAACGACATTTCACGTGCACCAATTAAAACAAATAAAAAACCACGAGACTCCAAAGAAAACTCAAACCCAAAACATGTATCAATTTCCAAATGACCCATGAAAACGAAAAATAATCCAAGAAACACCCAATGGCAACCAAAACATATTACGCCCCGCCACATATTATTTAAACCGTGCAAAGATCGACTTTCCAAAAGAATATATATATATATATTTTTTTTTTTTTTTTTAAAAAAATTTTCCTTACCTCCCCACATCTATGTGACTCAAACCATCTACAAACAACCTTCTAGACGATCTCAAAACTCAACTCAAAGACTAGGTATCCCGTGCATCCCAAATCATAAAAAATAAAACTACTATTCAAACTCAACCTTGAACCCGACACTTGTACAACAATTTCTACCAGTCTACTAACCTCCCATGACTATACTTTCTAAATATTTGAAAAGTACGTTCCGAGTACATAGTTTTTGGCTTTTGAATCACTCAAAAAGCTATAAAAACAAACAAGTTATGACCAAAACAGTTTTATATTAATGAAAGATAAAATCATATGTGAAATCTTCATAAACTCAATTTAACCTTGTACAAATAATTATAAATGACATAATTCGGTCGAACTTAATTATATAAACTATGTAAGTAGAAAAAAAAAATTTTACTTCGCTTTATTTCAAAGAAAGTCTTTTAGAATTTGAAATATATAAGTGTTGATTAAAAAGAAATCTTATGTTACATCCTGTTTCAAACACGACTCCAACACCTTACCCTTATTTTACCGAATAAAACCAACCATCTAACTCAATATATACCGACCAAAAGAAATGCAAGACCTAACACAAAAGATTTCATTATCTCAAAAGAAATCCCAAGTTATTTCAATAGACTTGAAACCAAAAACACCATTTTAAAACGTACACGTGAAATACGAAACTCAAAGAATACGCTACCAGACACACTTCAAAAGATTAAAAACGTCGTTGGAACTCCATTAAACTCCAGCACCATAAAACACGAGCAAACCTAAGGTACGTTCAAGGTATAATAACTAGTGAACGATCATATACCATAACTTAACACATAGTAGTATATATACATCCGCATATATATATACCTATTAATTCACCCAAAACATACTCGTTACTATACATATCAGATCAACCAATCGTGTCATACACTTGTTTTTCCATACGAGTAATCCCCATCTCACCATCTCACCATGCCACAACAAGGCGCAAAACCCATCACTAAAACCAGTCCATATCGTAGGCAACCGTTACATAGACCCATATATTATAAATATACCCAAATTCTACATCTCATCATATACAAGCATGTACCAACCCTCTTTCATGCAATCATACTTGAGAACCCATTGAAGTTGTGGTACATGTATAACTATGTTGGCCACCATTACCCTTTCCCCAATGCACTCCCTCCTATGATGACACTTATAAGAATCAATACAACTTATAACACATAAATCCATCTACTCACATAAGCTCATAACCACACAAGATAAGATCCAAAACTCCATCTATAAAATAACATAATAAAACTCTTGGAATACAGAAATCCATAGTCTAGCTAAAACAGCCTAGACTAACTCCAAAACGAAAAGATAATCAGTTATAAGTCATGTCACCCGTAAGAGTGGAAACAGCTTAAAATCCTTCATACCCACCTACTCCTAATAACTCGAACCACCACATGATTCTTAGGGAACATGACTTAAACATCAAAAGGAAATAATATACCTCAGGTACATAAAATAACTCATCAAAAGATAGAAACTACTATGTACCAAATTATGTACTATAATGTACAATATAAGCAAAATACGGCAATGACTAGCGTCGATGATTATGGTTCAACCCGCACTACTCACAACTCGAAAAGAAAATAACATGTGGATAAGTATAAATTTACTATGGTTCAATTCATACCAGTCAAAACATCACAATAAATAACATCCAAACACATCAATTTATATAAAATGCACACATACTCCTATGACGCCTATATGCAGGGACCCTTAAGCTATAGACTAGGCTACGCGACTAGGCAACCTAATTCTCTATAACCATTGTCTCTTGATACCATTCTGTCACACCCCACCAATGCGGAATATGGGGCGCGACGTATGGATATCATCACAACAAATGGTGTCTTTATAGAGAAGACTAAAATGCAAATATAATGTCATAAATGGCGACACAAATGTCATGACAATATCTCAACAATGCAGGAGTCTAGGTAAGTAGGTAACAGTCCTACCACTTACCCAAGACAAACAATAAACATAAACCAAACAAACATATAGGTGCCAACATGTATCACTTATCAAAAAAACATAAAGGTAAACTAAGAAGGAACGGGGATCTCCTTCTATATGCAATCCTAAGGCATCCAAGTCTAGCCACTTCTATCCTCAAGCTTAACCACATTCTCACCTGAAAGAGACACTAAAACACGTCAACATAAAGTTGGTGAGAGTCATAGGTTTAGACTCCAACGCTAAATCGGTTACAAGATGTGAATAACAATCATCAACAAAAGAACATATGGACAATGTGTTACAATTATGTATTAACAACTATCAATCAAGACCAATCATACCAAACCAATCCAAGGCTCCTACCTTGCCAAACAACACCATGGTACCTTAGATGATCACCCTATGTACCTATCCCAAGGCCACTACCTTGGCAAACCACAAGGCCACTACCTTGTCAAACCACAAGGCCACTACCTTGTCAAACCACAAGAACTGAGACGGTACGTGTCCCCCGATCCAAATCATAAACACATTCAAGAATCACATAGCAGTTAATCACATAAGTGCACACACAAGTCCATTACCAATCATAAAACATTCACAGCATAAGTTATAAAACCAAACAGTGTCTCTTCCATCCCATCTGGAAGTCAAAATCATTAAAAGACATGGGACTATAAAACTCACCTGATAGCTCCTTCACACGTCCTTGCACTAGCAACAAGCTAACAAACCAAAAACACGAAATCAATAAACGAACCAATCACTAAGATGGCTCATTAACCTATGATGGACATCTAACCCATTCTCACATATTTACCTCATTAATAAGCTCTAATTACCCCATTACCCTTCCTTAACAAGTCCTTAACTTGGTTAAGTTTAATAACTAACCCGTTCGTATTTTACCCAAAACAGTCCCAGTTTTTAGGTCTCAAAACTTTAGGTCAAACTCCCACTTAAAACTACCCATGGTTTCTGTAAAAGGAATATTCACACCCTTACATATGTTGGCTAACACCTCCCACTTGACCTAACCTTAAAGCTACTGTTAAGGCCCGATATATATATATCTACTTTTATCATTCCAAATTTCCTGATTTTAAACGTACTAAAAGTTTGTTACCATTAAGGGGTCTTACCCTAAACCACCACCTTAGCCCAAGTGCAGATATTAACTAAAATATATAAACCATCTCTCACGTTCGTGAGAAGATCCCAATGCAACCCTAAGTGCCCCAAACAATCCAAAACTTAAAAAGAAAACAGGCTGAATTCAAAACTGTTTTGACCTCCGACTGTTGTAACCTGTTTTTGACCCACTTCCCGACCTCCAATTTAGTTCTCATTTCTTGCATTGGAAAGCCACTTCAAATACCTTTCCAGGGGTACTTGGATCGTAAAATAAGAGTTTATAGAACTCCCGCTATGATCAAAACAATTGACTCAAAATCTGCCCAGTTTTTAAAAACGGGTTTAAACAAATTGAACTAATTAATTACCCATAACCCCATCTAATACAAGCCCTAGATTATATGATCATCATATTATGATTATAACATCATTAATTTACTGATTTTATATAAACCCTAACCCTAATCCATCATAATAATGATTAATTAAACATAAAAACAATTTAATATGAAAAGGGTTTTGAAGATTTACCTTTAAATTAATGGAAGATGAGAAAACCCTAATTTTATGAAGAACCCTAATTTTCTCTTCTATAAGTCGACTATAAACTCCAGGGAATGAATATAATTCGTTTGGTATAAGTGTGGGGGTTTCTTATATAGCAAAACAATCCTTGTCCAAGTATAATACTTGTTTCCTTTTTTCCTCCTTTCCCTTTTTCTTTCTTTTTTTTTAAACCGACCCTACCCCTCAAAATTCGTTTTTTATTTATTTTTATTATTAATATATGTATTAATAATTTTACCTTAATTTAACTTAATTTATTTCAGCTCCTAAAGCTCCCAAAACCTCAAAACCGTAAAACTAGTCAAATTTACGCGTTTTACCGTAAAAGACGTAAAATATACACTTTTAAAAAAAATCTCAAATTTTGAAATAAACTTTATAACTAAGTCCTAAATGACTTAAAACCATCCCGAAAAATATCCATATGACTAATTACCTCATCCGAGACCTCTAAATGCTAAACCGTAAATCGTAAAAATACGATTTTCTATAATACATATACATATACGTAAACACCAAAATATCACTATTTCATTTCATAGTCACTACTTGTGAGCTCATGAACATGAAATAACCGTTCCTCGATTTACTTATGAGTACTCTATACTCATAAACGATAACCACACCAACCTCGTTCACACAAAATAAACACGTAAACACACAAAGAAAATAAGCACACATAAAATAACCTAAAAGTAAGACCAAGTGACGAACCTCAAAACCACGGTTGTCACAGTTAGCTAAAGGACAAAATCTCTTAAAACTGCTTCTCAGGATATCAAAAAGTTCATATCTTGGCATAACTTGGTTCACGATTTGAGACCTTTCTCGGGCCGATATTTGGCATGTACTTCATACTTTATATCTTCGAGAGACGTTCTTGAGATAATGGTCTTCTCTTTGTTAATAGAGTTTCTTCACTTGGAGACTTTTGAGGGGTACTCCAACTTTGTTGACCACGACTTCATGATTATTTCTTCAATCTCTAATTGGGATTTTGAGATACAACGATCCGCCTCCTTTTCGGACTTGGATCTATTTATCCTCATACCTTGTTAGGGTCTTTTCAGATAGACTTCTCCATGATCTTTATGGGAGTTGATTGCTTTTCGTCGTGAGTCTTGATCCTTCATATTGATTTTGGGAATAATGCTTTTCACATCACTTTGGATCTTCAGCAATAAAATTGAATCCTCATGCCTTGTTAGGGCCTTTTCGGACTCGCCAATCTTCGCGCCCCGCTTCATACGTTATGCCTTGGCTATGAACTCTTATCATTACCGAGCAACTTTTAAACGATCTTGGGCTAGAAGCTAAGTAACTTTTCAAATTGTACGGCCTTACTTATTGCAGATAAATTATTAGCAAGTGATGGGAGAATAGGCAGATAATTACACCAAGTGAGCTTGCGCAAGAATACCGACTTATAACTGACTCTATCATTTCTCGTTCTCCACAATTTAAAATCTCATGTAATGAGACTCGTGGATGCTTAGCCTAATAAACCAATTAAGGTCTACATGGTTAAGGATACTAGCTAGAATAAACTTGAATAAGTCTATTCGGGTTGAGTCAAAATAATCACAACGGGCCTAATATGTCAAAGACTTCTAAACTAGTTACACCACTTTATTAATATTTTTGACTTTATTGCGGGATATATACATATGAAAGCAACGAGAATAATTTAAAAATTACGACTATATGGCCAAAGTTAATTAAAAATTTGAAAAATGTTGAAAAAGATGATTTTCTGGTTAAATGAAGGCATTTTAATGGAAAAGTCCACTTAAAACTTTGGTAGAAGTCCCCCTACACTTAAGATAAACATTGTCCTCAATGTTTAAGCATGTGGGAAAAGTCTCCCCTACACTTATGACATTGTGCACGTTGGTTAACTCAAGTTAAGGAAGAGACGACTAAAGTGATCAATTTCAAATGTGAGTATGAAGAAAATTGAATCACGATAGTTGAGAGATAGAACCTGATTTCGGATAACACGGGAGCACGGTTCTTCAAAGGTTCCAAAAGTGCATTCATCCCTGTAATCACATCACCACACAAATACAAACACCTATATAGGTCCCCCTACACTTAGGAGGTTAAAACAGAAAAGGATAGATACTTGGGTTGCCTCCCGAGGAGCGCTTGTTTTTTATAACCGAGTCACGAGCCTGACTCGACCCAAAATTAGTTCATGGGGAACGTGGTGAGGGATGGAATCATCTCCTGAGAGATGTCCTCACCAAAGTACAACTTCACTCGTTGGCCATTCACCTTAAAATTAGGTCCATTAGGTTGAGCGAGCTCGAGAGTACCATATGGAAAAATTTGGGCAATGGTGAATGGGCCGGACCAACGAGGTTTCAGCTTGCCTGAAAAGATTTTCAACCGAGAGTTAAAGAGTAAAACTTTGTCTCCAACTTGGAACTCTCGGTTCTTAATCTTGGAGTCGTGAATGAGCTTAGTCCTTTCCTTATAGATCAAAGAATTTTCATAAGCCTCATTACGGAGTTCATTAAGCTCATTGAGTTGG
>JANFOE010002976.1:0-55717 GCA_025667525.1 Glebionis coronaria
TTAAAGGCTTAGAGTTATAAAAATCTGAATCACTAGGCTATGAAGCTTGAAATTTATAAGACCTTTGGATGACTTTCAATCTGTTTGACCCATTCCCATATCATAAAAGAACTTATTTTGCCAGTTTGAGTTTGACACAACCCAATTCTACCAGGTTATAACTTTTTAAAGCATGTTGCATCTGTCATAGTTTGAGACACTATTATTCTTTTACCTTTCATTGTGCTATTATTATTGTGCTAAAATTAGTGAGGATAATGTGAAGAAAATTTGAGGATGTACTTGCTGGTCGTAAAGGCAATTCTTTATCGCTCAAAACAGATGGGGTGTTCTTGGTGATGCGATTCCGGGATGGTTAAACTTTGTAGGATACTTATATTTGCAATCCCTAATTTTCATATAATATCTGCAATCAGGTTGACCGGGCCTTTCAAGATAATCTAAAATTGGCATCGATTGCTGATGATGTGTGTACAAGTTGGTAAGGAAAGCTGGTGGTATTGGTAGGCCTCAATCTAAACTTGAGGTAGAGTAGGAACATAAGCAGGAACCTCAGCAAGACAACTATATTCAATTTAGACTAGAGAACAAAATAATCAATTATGCAGATAAGGGTATTCATAATTAAGGTGGCATTTGGTTTGTAAATATGTGTAGGTTTTTATGGAAAAGAGAGAATATTTATAGTGCTAACCAATTTGTACATGTTAATATAGACGCACCACACACCCTAAAAATAAGGGTCAAAGGGTCGAAAATTATGTAAATGCATTAAAACATCCAAAGATCACTTATACAACAACACCACATGCTGTTATGAAAAAGTATACTGGGTCAAGTCGGGCACACATAACTACCATTTTTTATCCATTATCTTTGCACTCATTTTGCCACCTTTAGCAAGACCATTTTTTATCACTAATATCTAATTTAATTAATAAGAATCTATACATATGTGCCTATATTTTAAAAGCGAGGTCGCATGACATATGCTATTTGCAGGTTGTGTCAAAGAAAAGATCAAGTAAAAAAGTTCAAGCTGAGTAATGTCTGGATATTTTCCTCTGGAGAAATAATGGGAACTGGAATGAGTATAGGAATCTTTGAAAGTCATAGTATTTGTATAATTTATCAGGCCATGTAAGTAAATAAGCAAGTATGAGGGTTGCTGAAAAAAGGTGTTGATGTTGTTGCTGATAAGATAGTTGTTGTGAAAGCCTTTGAGGAAAATAAAAAAGACTGCGTTGGTTTGGGTTCTGACTCATGTGGCTCAATCAGACCATTGCACTACATGGCTTGTGGTCTTTTGCTTGCACAAACATCTGGTAAGATAACTTCTCCATCTGACGGTGTTTAGATACAAATAATTGCCTATAAAAACAAAATGAAATTGTTCAAAAACGATATAATTTTTAATGTGGCTATGTAGAAAACAGTAATACATGATACTAAAGCATGCTAAAGAAAAGATAATGGAATCCGGATTAAAGCGCCTGATGCACCCAATTTATTTTGTTAACAATGGCACGGTAAACAAATGTGATTTACCTTCATGTTATATTACCCACATTCTCCCTTATTATCCATTTTAAAGCGGTCACTAAAATTAAATGAGATGATTTAAGAAGAGAACTTACTACCTCAGATACAGATTCATCGAGTAAGTGTTTGATGGAGTGGCGATCCAAGAGATTTATGTTTTGTTTGATGGATTGACAGTTGTGGTGCCCTGGTAATCCCATCAAAAGATAAATAAGTCATAACTATCTGATAATTAGGTGATTATACTAAAGTTACTTTCCTCTCCAGCATTACTGTTGCTTAAGCATGACGCTTTAACTTCTTTAGAGGGTCTTATACACCATATATTGTATTGCAGGATTGCTGACCTGACAGGAAACAATAAGGACAAGAAGCCAAGAAGAGAGATCGATACATCATGTGCCAAACCTAAATAATAAGTACCATAACCAATATCTGAAAGACGCCTTTCCAGAATCCCAAGATTCCAGCTTCACCAAAGACTTCTTGAACCTGCAGAAAACAAATTCTTCAAGTTTCAACCTCAAGAAGTAAATAAGACATAGGTGAACATATCACGTATGTGTCTTTATATCCTTTTTAGGTATGAATCACATAAATTACTGAGCATTATCCGTTGTGCAGAATGGTGCTTGACAAAAAGGCATATTCTCAAGGTTAGGCCGATCCATGAACTATATTTATAATGTACTGTATATTTATGCTAATATGCATGCAATTCTCATTTCAAACCAGCTTCATAGTTCATTTATATAAAATAGCAGTAACATTTTGTGATGTCAGGTAAAGTGTATATGAAAAGAGAAGATAAAAATTTGCCTATGCAGTCAGATTCTTCTTACATAAGACATTAAATAAAATATTTGGCATTGGTTAGTGAGGACTCAGTTCGTGCCTGGTCTATGATGTCAGGAAATAAGGTGAACGTGTACACGCCCCCCAAACTATCCTTGTGACAACATTTATTAGCTTTTTGTTTAGTTTTATAGGCAATAATATGGTTCCTTGCGTGATGGTCATCTAAGTACTTGATGGCAGTTGGAACATGTGCAGGCTCATGTGACTCTAACTGATGTTAATCTGGGGCCTGGACTTTATTGTTTTAGTGTTTTTGTTGATGGGAGGTATCGGTGATTTTTATATGTGTGTGGTGGGTTTTGATGTTTTAGAAATTTATATTCTGTACTTAGTTACATAGTTTGACTAACGCCCTATTTACTGATGCGACATTCGGTTTGATACCCTTATGTTAGCTTACTAAATGGACAAGATCTGGAATGCCAATTCACTTTTTTTTAATCAAAACAGAAATATATAAGCTTAATGTGTTTATCTACTGTGTTCGATCGTTGGTTGTTCTAACTGCTTTATTTGACTAGATAACTTGGATGTACAGGGCTATGGGTGTCAGAGTTGGCCAAACTCGAAGGACTATGAAATTGTTATCAAAGGCATCTTTTTGTATCATGTATGTCATTCTACATAAACTTGCTTTAATAAGTAAACCTTGATAACAACTTTTTTGTTTTCTGGGAATGGGGGTGCTGGAATGAGCATTGGGTACTGGGCCTATTTCTAAATTGAGTAGATCGGGTTAGATCGTGTCTGGTTGGTTGTTGTTAACGATCACAAAAAAGGATAGTACAAATAAATTATTTTACTATGACACTTACAGATGCTGCTACAGTTGTTGGTGTGTGTAATCCTTCCGTTGATTTTGGTTCTCCTCACGATGGCGATGGTCATGGAAGGCATGTGCAAAAATTATGTATATTAAGCTTATATATTTCTGTTTTGATTATGAAAAGTCTTGCACTTTGACCTTGAGGTCAAACAGATTACTTTGAGTTATATTGTATTGCAGTCACACTGCTGGAATAGCTGCGGGGAAGAATGGGTTCCTGTGCAACTACAACGATATGAATTTAGCAAAGCAAGTAGTATGCCTCCCCATGTGAGGTGAATTTTCCCCTTCTCAATGAATATTAACATAATCTTTATTGACTTATGTACTGAGAACTTGTCATTTATTGGTGCATGTGACTCATTAGAATATTTTTATTCAGCTCTATGCTTTGTCTTAAAGTCTGCCTTGGACCAACCGGCGACATGCACTTAACATTACGATTCAAAAACATGAATGAGAAGCCTTTAAGCTTCCCAAGGCTGTTTGGGATTTCTTACTTAAAGTGTATAGTAATATTTCACGAATAGCTTTAGGCCCTTCAACAAGACATTGGTATTTTCCCTTTTGATTATGGCTGTTTAGTCAAACAAGAGACCGCATTCGCTTTACATGCTTCAGTTAATGTACTAAGAACGAAAGATTTCCCATTTGTTACGACATTCTTGATATCAAGACCACCGGTAACCTTTTTCTCTATGTACATTTGCTTTAATAAAGCTTTTATGTTTAAGGGGTGCTTGCATTCTGTGTTTTTGGAAGGTTTTTAGGGGGTGCTTAATAAGTTATATTCTGATTTTTAGTCACCATACGCAGTTTCTAATTTGGATTTTATGGGCTATCTGATAATAGTATCTCTCATAATTGAAGTTATAGTCATTCTTTCCCGTTAAACAGTGTTTATGTTTGGCCGCACTAATGCTAAATGATAACACTGTAATGAACCTTAATATCCACCACGTTAGCGGTGTTCTGATATGAGTTTTCAAGTGAGTATGTGATTTTAAGTAGTCATGATCAGACAATTAGTTACATCATTTAGGGTCGTGTTGTGTTTCTTTGTTTTCATAACTGTTGGCAAATACTTTCTTTTGGCATATTTGGTTGTATATTTCAACAAATCGTCATGTGAGTTAATACGATTCTGTTGGTGTTGTCCGCATTTGGTTTGGGTCTTGATAATTACCAGTCAGTTTGGTAAGTGGTGATAGTGTATTAAGTCAGCCAGCAAGGTATTTGGTACTGTCTGCTAGCACATTCCTATTAGCAACTATTTATGATATTTGGCATTGTAGGGTGTTTGCTACTGGTGTGGGTGTTTGACACTAATGTCAAACGGATAAGAGGTATAGTGAAAAGTGTTGTCGCGTTGTTTTGACCCGAACCCCATAATCCGACAATGCTATCGGGTCAGGTTCGGATTAGATAATTATCGTTATCGGATTAACCCGACAAGACCCAAAAATCACTCGACATTAGCTTACGCTGAACTTGCCGTGTCTATAAGTTTATTGGTCTACAAATTCTAATAGCAAGTTAATGAGTCAATTTTTTCTTATAGTTATTTCTTGACCAAGGAAGGTGTCAAGTTCCCAAGCAGAGGTGATAACCGAACTGCCAATATTGTAAACAGAACACAATAGCTGACAAGGAACAACCTATGTAGTTGCTTTAATTACGTAATTTAAGTAATGATTTTAAAACAAAATATTTTATGATGCCCTCCTCTTGCCAATCCATGAGAATTAGTTTAATGTTTAGTGTCATTTACACGTTACGTCAAACCCATACTTGCATATGTTGGACTATTATAGTCGCTGTTAGTTGATTGACTATTTACGTTAATTTAGCAAGTGACTTTTAGCCAATTCTACACTTTAATTAATTTACTTTTACTTATTTTTTTATTAAAGAATAATCACAAAATATCTCCTCATTTACATGACTTGGCTCTCCATTTGTTTTTTCTCAAGCATGCATCGACCATATTTTTGTTTAGAACCTGAGCAAATGATTTTCACCAACTTGTCATATACTTTTGTGGTTTCCACTAAAGGGTATTTGTGTAGGCAAAATATAAATTTTGTATTTTTTTGAACGAAATATAAATTTTGTAAACAAAAAACATTAAATATTCCAACTTGGTCTGAGTCTAAAAATTATAGACGACGTTGGAAAACTACTAAGATATACTATCTTCGTCCAAAATTAAATGTTCACTTTTAACTTTCGAAGTTTTTTTTGTGTAGTTGTGACTTTAATTATCTTTGGGTATATTATATAATATTTGATGCAAAATCTATGAATGGATATAGTTTTAAATGTATTTTCATTGATAAGTGTTATATAACATAGATAAACATATTTACGATCAAAGTTCTAGAAAAAAACCCGAAAAAGTCAAACGCTTTGGGAGGGAGGGAGCACTACTTAATAACACCTTTTGAAGTAATTTGTTTTTAAAGATAATTTATTAAACTCTTATTTATCTTATTGGCATTCATTTATTTTTGTTTTTATTGACTTTAATATGTTAGATGATGTATTAATTATTACTTTGGATATAAACAAAGCTCGCCCGCCCATCAAGCGAGCTATTTTGCTTCCCTACAAGTCAACATAGCCACTATTATAAAAAAAATTAACAAAAACATTTACACCTTAAACTGTTAACAATCTATAAAATTTTACACTTCATGTATTATTTTTTATTAAAAAATCAAAAACAAAAATTATATAAATTAAAATAACGTGTTACAAATAACAACTTCTAATATTTTATTACTTAATATATAAGCTTATATAATTACCGAACAAAGTAAGTAAACATGCGACTATATTTTTAGAATCATTGTAGAAACTAATTTTCATTCAATCCATTGGGGTTTTTCTTCGATTAAAGTTTGTAAGTTGCATTTTTTTTAACATATAAATACTTTGTCTTTAGTGCCATGTGTGCTTAGGTTTGAGTGTTTGCTATATAAACTCCATTTGAACTATATATATGCAGTGGTTGCTGGTCTTCTGTTGTGGTATATGTCCATCTTTTACATAACTTTATATTTTAATGATTGTACGGTATTTTTCCATCTTCTATCGTGATGCTAATGATTGTTGGGTATAAAAATGGCATTTTAGTGTTCATAAAAAATCTCTTAACTTTTTTGAAGCTTAATTTATTGTAACTAAAAAAACTTCTTTTGTTCGACACTGAAATCGATCTATTGTACGAGATACACTACGTTCTTGGCACACCAAATTGGATACTTTTTCCTAAAAAAAATTCAAGGAACATTGCTCGATTAAAGAATACCCGTTAATAAGAGATAAGTCTAATTATAAACGCTAAGTTAAGGAATCAAGTATTTTTACCTCACTTGCAGAACAAACTTTGGAAAAATTCAAAATTTCTTCCATGATTTTATAGGTTGTGTCGCAAACCAAAATAGACCGTGTGAGCCCAAAGGATTAAGTTTTGCAAGTCTACACCTCGGAACTCATCATTCCATCATCTACCGAATGTCTCATACCTTTCACTTCAAGTATGTAGGGTGTTTCAAAAACGATAACGATAGAGGTCAATAAACCATGTTGCCAGTTTAACAATACCCCCTCTACAACCTTATATGTAGATATTTAACTATCTTTCTTTGTTTTTACCATGTTTAGTTCTTATGTGATGTATGTAATTCTTATGCTACAAAACCACATATCACAACTTAAGCGGTGAATATAGATTTTTATTCGTTAAAACACGCACATGTGTGTTGTTGATTGTAAAAAGTTTACTTATCTCATTTAAAAAAGAGTACATCACGTTCTTACAAGAAACAAACAGATATTTGGTTACTTTTTGATACATTAAAACACAACTAACTAAAAATAACATTAAAAACAAATATTTAACAAATAAAAAAAACAATCAAAGGTCATAGATGTCGATAGGAGTTTACAAACAAAAATTTTCAAAAAAAAAAAGTTAAACAACAATTAGAAGTTATACCCGTCCATCGGACGGGTTTTGCCACTAGTATATATATATATATATATATATATATATATATATATATATATATATATATATATATATATATATATATATATATATATATATTTATATGTATATATATATATATATCTATATATATATATATATATATATATATATATATATATATATATATATATATATATATATATATATATATATATATTACCCCCTTATTCATTTAGTAGAATGGAAAATAGAATAAAAAACAATATAACTTTGTGAGACAAATC
This sequence comes from Glebionis coronaria, assembly GCA_025667525.1. Taxonomy (NCBI): domain Eukaryota; kingdom Viridiplantae; phylum Streptophyta; class Magnoliopsida; order Asterales; family Asteraceae; genus Glebionis; species Glebionis coronaria. Next base: position 7,508 of record JANFOE010002976.1, read on the forward strand.
AAATATAAGCCGTTCAAATTAACATTGCCCATGCCTTCCTTTCACCATCTCACTATTCATTGTTGAGTCGCCCATACCTTATCCCATCCCACAAAATTCCACAGCCACAAAATTCCAAACACATTTCATTATCCTTATCTCTAAAAGAAAAGAATATCTCTCAAATTATTGATATCTCTCTCTAAAAGCATATCACTCTCATCTGACCCCTCTCATTTGAGACTGTTGAAGGGCCGATTTTTTAGGTCTAACTGGAGGCAGAAGCCACGGAGTTGGGGGCGGTGGACGGTGGTGTATAGAAAAAACATTATAGTTAAATATTTTTTAGAAATTATTTTGTTTTGTAAGTTTAGTGATAAAGTGTATTCTAGCAAAAATAAGCCCAAAAAGCTCATTCCTTGTATTGTTTTTTGTCACGTGTATAGAAATGGTATATAACCCAGTCCATAACTTGACAGTCCGATTATCTAAAAATATTTTCATTTTAGTAAGTCAATCTATTGTGAATCATTTGTAATTCCTATTTTCTTTTTGAAGCAATTTATGGAAACCCTTTAATGAACTACATATGTCATTTTTATATAATTTTGTATTTAAGGCATCATTTGTAATTCCTATTTTCTTTTTTAAGCATTTTATGGAAACCTTTTAATAAATTACATTTGTCATTTTTATAGAATTTTGTATTTAAGGCATTGTTTCACCATCCTTCCTTATATATTTTTATAAGATTTTGTATTTAAGGCATCATTTATAATTCCTATTTTCTTTTTGAAGCATTTTATGGCAACCATTTAATGAATTAAATGTGTCATTTTCAGAATTTTGTATTTAAGACATCATTTGTAATTCATATTTTCTTTTTGAACTACTTTATGGAAACCCTTTAATGAATTACATGTCATTTTATTAAATTTTGTATTTAAGGCATTGTTTCCCCTCCTTATATATTTTTATAGAATTTTGTATTTAAGGCATCATTTGTAATTCCTATTTTCTTTTTAAAGCATTTTATGGAAACCCTTTAATGAATTACATGTGTCATTTTCATAGAATTTGGTATTTAGGGCATTGTTTCACCATCCTTCTTGTATAAGGGTTTTTGATTTGATTTGATTTGATTTGATTTTGATTTGATATATATATATATATATATATATATATATATATATATATATATATATATATATATATATATATATATATATATATATATATATATATATATATATATATATATATATATATATATATATATATATATATATATATATATATATATATATATATATATATATATATATATATATATATATATATATATATATATATATATATATATATATATATATATATATATATATATATATATATATATATATATATATATGTATATATATATAGGGGAGAGTTAAAATAAAAAGACTTTTTTTTATGAGGAGGATAAGAAAGATTTTCAGCCATTGATTTAAAATCAATGGATGAGATTAATCCATATTTCTAACTAATATATATATATATATATATATATATATATATATATATATATATATATATATATATATATATATATATATATATATATAGAGAGAGAGAGAGAGAGAGAGAGAGAGAGAGAGAGAGAGAGAGGAAGGTTAATGTGAGAGCTTTTTTAAAGTTGTAAAAAAGAGAACTAATCTAAAACATCAATCAAACATTGATACATAATCATATTACCAATAATACACCAAAATATACATTATTTATACAACTTAACATTCTATTGACTAATAAACGATGACTTAGTGTTTAACGTATTACTGATACACAATTAAAAATGTGATACACATACATCAATATCTCAACAAGATAATATCTTATACATAAAATGGTACATTTGATACACAACCACCACTAAATAACATGATACACGATACCAAGACATGATACAAATCACACCTTAATTCAAGATGTATCACCTAGAATTCGTCAATTTTTAAAAGAAAGCCCATCAAATTATTAAAAACTTAGTTTTAGTTAATCTCGTTTAAAAATTATTTGAAGTAGAGTGTCATTTGTGAGATTTTAGCTGGTTCTTATTTTTTCAACTTTAAAAAGTTCTCATTTGAACTGAAATATATATATATATATATATATATATATATATATATATATATATATATATATATAGAGGAGAGTTAAAATAAAAAGACTTTTTTTATGAGAAGGATAAGAAGGATTTTCAGCCATTGATTTAAAATCAATGGATGAGATCAATTCATATTTCTAACTAACTAACTAACTAACTATCTAAACATGATTTTAAAAAAGCTCTTGAAAAATTCTGAAAAAATTCCATAATATCGGATATGTTAGTGCATAAAAAGTTTGTGAAGAAAGTTTTCTTAATTTTGAGTTTATTACGTTTTTTTAATGCACAAAAAACGAAATTTGATGCACAAAAAGGTGAAATTTTGTGTACAAATTTTTTTTATGCACAAAACTTTCAAGTTCTTTTAGTTTGATGCGGCATCAAATTTTAAAGCAAAAAGTCAAAAGAAGTTGGGTATAAAAATGAATTCTTGATGCACAAAAAACGTAAAAAGCCTAAAAATTATCGTTTTTGTGCATCAAAATTTCATTTTTGTGCATTAAAAAAACGTAAACATCTTCGAATTAAAAAAACCCTTTTTCACATAAGTTTTTTGCACCAGCATACCCGATCTACTAGATTTTTTCAGAATTTTTGAAAAACTTTTTAAAAATCATATTTAAATGGTTAGTTAGTTAGTAAGTTGGTTAGTTAGTTAGGATTGTGCTTTAATATCATCCATTGATTTTAAATCAATGGCTGAAAATCTTTCTTATCCTTCTCACCAAAAAAGTCTTTTTTATTTGATCTCTCCTATATATATATATATATATATATATATATATATATATATATATATATATATATATATATATATATATATATATATATATATATATATATATATATATATATATATATATATATATATATATATATATATATATATATATATATATATATCAAATCAAATCAAATCAAATCAAATCAAAAACCCTTATATAGGAAGGATGGTGAAACAATTCCTTATATACAAATTCTATAAAAATGACACATGTAATTCATTAAAGGGTTTCCATAAAATGCTTCAAAAATAAAATAGGAATTACAGATAATGCATTAAATACAAATATCTATAAAAATATATATAGGACTTACAAATGATGCCTTAAATACAAACTTTTATAAAGATATATAAAGAAGGATGGTGAAACAATGCATTAAATACAAAATTCTATAAAAATGATTCCTTAAAATGCTTCAAAAAGAAAATAGGAATTACAAATGATGTCTTAAATACAAAATTCTATAAAAATATATATTTGAATTACAAATGATGCCTTAAATACAAAATTCTATTAAAATATTTAAGTAAGGATGGTGAAACAATGCCTTAAATACAAAATTATATAAAAATGACACATGCAATTCATTAAAGGGTTCCATTAAATGCTTCAAAAAGAAAATAATAATTACAAATGATGCATTAAATACAAAATTCTATAAAAATTACACATGTAATTCATTAAAGGGTTTCCATAAAATGCTTCAAAAAGAAAATAGGAATTACAAATGATTCACAATTGTTTGACTTACTAAAATGAAAATATTTTTAGATATTCGGACTGTCAAGTTTTGGACTGGGCTATATACTGTTTTAATATTATACACGTAATAAAAAATAATACCAGGAATGAGATTTTTTGACTTACTTTTGCTAGAATACACTTTACCAAAAAACTTTCAAAATAAAATCATTTGTAAAAATATTTCACTATAATGTTTTTGCTAACAAAAAAACTTAAGAATAATATTAGTTTCAAACATATTTAATATAAAAACATTATTCATAACATTAACATATACAAAATGGTTTAAGTTCTTTTGGATACCAAAGTTTTCTAGGATACAATGGGACTCATCCCCACCTTCCATCTTCATCTAATCCAAGAGCTGAGATTAAATCCCTATTTATATTGCAGGGTATTTTCGTCTTTTCACTTCGGGATATATATATATATATATATATATATATATATATATATATATATATATATATATATATATATATATATATATATATATATATATATATATATATATATATATATATATATATATATATATATATATATATATATATATATATATATATATATATATATATATATATATATATATATATATATATATATATATATATATATATATATATATATATATATATATATATATACATATATATATATATATATACATATATATATATATACATATATATATATATATATATATATATATATACATATATATATATATATATATATATATATATATATATATATATATATATATATATATATATATATATATATATATGTATATATATATATATATATATATATATATATATATATATATATATATATATATATATATATATATATATATATATATAGAGTTAGGTTAACGTGGTGTACCTCTTTAAAATTGTTAAAATGAAAAGTATTATGAACCATTGGATTTAATTAGTTAGTAATAAATGCAATTAATAATAGATGAATTGTATTAATGTAACTAATATATGTTCAAAGGACAATTAATAAATAAACCTAGAATTAATTTTCATTTAACCAATAGTATTTAATGTTTAAACAATATTTAATTTTCATTCAACCAAACTTATAGATAATAACGGTTTTCTTGATACATCTTCATATTTTTTCTTATTTTATATATTTGTATCATTTATAATAGGTCTTGATACATAAAAAAGTTTTGATACATTATGTCTAAATAATATTCTTTACAAGTAAACAACTAAATATCTAATATTTTACAACATAATAAGATGATACATCAACAAGAAAATTGAGGTACATATTTATCAACTCAATGTAAAAAATAGATACAATTCATGTCACATCCAAAATTACAAATATGATGGTACATATTTAACATTTAACTCGTACACAACCTAAACAAATAAAAACCGTTATGTACCAATTGATGTCCGTAACTATAATTTAATATAATATACATAAAATAACTTGTCTTGAATTGTATAAATTAATAGGTAATACAACATAAGAAAAAACTAAAACTCCGAAATAGTTACTAGTACATATTAGTAAAATATAGTTACTTTTGAAAAAAATATAGTAGTGTTTTTTTCCAATTAATAGCAAGTGTTTCAATTAAAATACAATTAATAAGTGTAATAAATATGGTTAAATTTAATCAATGAAGCCTTTTTTAATAAATTTCCTAACAAACATAAAAATGCAATTAGTTAAAAATTTAATGTTCTTTTAATGAGAATGATGTCATCTTAATTAAACTAGTAAATCTAAAGGTCCAAATTACTTTTTATTTTAACAATTATAAGACACTACACTATTTTAACTAAAATCTATATATATATATATGTATATATATATATGTATATATATATATGTATATATATATATGTATATATATATATATATATATATATATATATATATATATATATATATATATATATATATATATATATATATATATATATATATATATATACGGTTTTAACAAGCACAGTTCATTATTCGTTCGTTCTTCTTCCCCGATCAAGCTGGTACTTTCTCTCTCTATGTTTATCTCTCTAGATATTGTTTGTTAATAGTGCTTTTTAATAAGCTTATTAGTAAGCTTATAAATAAGCGAATACCATCTATTTATAAGCTTATTAATGGATCGAATTATTAAATATGCTTATTTATAAGCTTATTAACTGTCCGATTGATTAATAAGCTTATTAATCATTCGGATTGATTAATAAGCTTATAAATAAGCGTATTTAATCGAGCGGATTGATTAATAAGCTTATTAATCAGCTTATTAATCGATAGGGAACGATTAATATGCTTATTTATAAGCTTATTTTATGTGTCTGGCCGATTTTTATGGATATCGTTTATAAGCTTATTTAATAAGCTGTGATTCTTTTAGGTTTTAGATAAGCTTTTTATGAATTGTGTATTTTTTTTCGAGTTTCTTAGGTTTTAATGGTGGATTCGAGCGATTCTAGTGGTCGTAGTGGTGTTGTTGATCCTTCAACGTTGGTTGATTTAACTAGTGATCAGACTAGTGTCAATCAAGGTTTGGATCTGCCATCCGAAAGCGTTCTTCATAGTCTTGCGGATGAGATTTCAGTGTATGAACAAGACGGTGAAGAAGCGGAAGTTGTTAAGAGTAAGTTTTCTAGTTTTTTGTTTAGCTTAGTATATGTTCGCAATGTATCATATATGTTAGCAATATATCATATATGATGTTTGTATTTTTATATATATATGATAGCCATGTATCATGTACTGTCATATATGTTCTCTAACTTAAGATATATTATACATGGTACATCATATATGATACATGTCTATCATATATGATGTTTACATGATATGCGATATGTTTTTCTAGTATTTGTAATCATATGTTTTTTTGCAGAGTTGAATGCTGTGCGGACTCCTGAGTCGTATATCACTCATTTTAACTTTGATACTCCTAATGGTACTGTTTACTACATTCCAAAAGTGCATGCCGAGTTTTTACTTGTTAAAGGGAACGAGTACGATTCAGTTGAGCATTGTATTGTTGCTTACAGGAAGTATGTGGTAAAAGCTGGTTTTGTTGTTAGGAAATCGTGTTAGAAAAGGTTACGAAGCGGGATTGTAAAGAAAAAGTATTTGGTTTGCAATAGGAAGGGTTCCCCCAAGGATATATATGTAGACACCCTAGATTTGGAGAATGGTTACAACCAAATGAGGCATTCAAATCTTCATATCACCGGTTGTAAAGCTCGTGTTGTGTTTGACTTGATCCCTGGTACGACGAAGTTCAAGTTGAGTGTATTCGATACTATCCACAATCATGAGCTTGAACGCGAGGAGTAAAAGCATATGTCTAAGAATCAGAGGCAGTTAACATACGCGGAGCAAGTGTTTATTGTTAAGGCTGCGAGTGTGAATATCGGTTCTACAAGAGCTCATCACCTTCTTACCAGGGATCAAGGGTTCTTATCTGCTCGTTCACGGTACTACCGTTGACTTCAAGAACTTTTTCCGTAGCGTCAATTGTTACATCGGGGACTATGAAGCGCAGATGTTGATAAACAAGATGGAGAAGAGGAAGGAATACGTTGTTGATTTTTCTTTTGATTATTTGGTTAACAAGGCTGAGCTTATTAGCTTATTCTGGGCTGATGAAGTGTCCAAGTACAACTACAAGGATTTCTATGATGTTGTCTCTTTTGATGCTACGTTTAAGACAAACAAGTACAAAATGTTATTTGTTACTTTTACGGCGATTTACAACCATAGGAAGTATGTTACGGTTGTTGCTGGTTTGCTCAAGTTCGAGACCACGGAATCCTATGTTTGGTTACTTAAAGCTTTCATCAAAGCATTTGGTAAAGCACCTAGTATAGTAGTGACTGATCAAGATAAGGCGATGAGGAATGTCATTGAAGCCGAGTTTGTTGGTACAAAGCATATGTTGTGTATGTGGCATATCACGCAGAAGCTTCCAGCGAAGGTACTTTTTTTAAGACTGGTATCATATATGATAAAGTAGCATCATATATGTTGTTTGAGTTGTATCATATATGTTGAAGTTGCATCATATATGATGTGAGAATAGAATTTGATTCAAAGCATTTGGTTTTTGTTTTGTTTTTGTGGTCTTGTTATCATACTTTAGTTTTGATTCATTTTACCTTTGTTGTAGATATGTGAGAAAGTATACAACGAGACGAATTTTAGAGAGAAGTTGAACCAGATTGTATAGAACATGTACATTGGTCTCGAGAAGTTTGATACCAGATGGGGTGATCTGATGAAAAAGTTTAATTTAAAGGAAACAAGTGGTTGACGAAGATGTATAATATGCGTTCAACTTGGATCCCTGCTTACTTTTCGGACTCGCCGTTGTGTGGATTGATGAGGACTACGTCTAGATCAGAGAGCGAGAATTCTTTCTTCTCCCACTTTACCAATTCTAGCTCGACTCTTATGAACTTTATGAATTTCTTTGAGACAGCAATGGAGAAGCAAAGGAGCGTTCAAGAGAGAATGGACCATAATACATTGGAGACTGTTCCAAAGTTCAGGACTCTACTCAAGATTGAGAAACATGCTGCCATGGTTTACACTGTACTCTGTTTGAACTGGTTCAGAAAGAGATTTTAGTTGGATTGTGGTATTGCCAGATAGATGCTAAGAGTGTGGCCGAGGGATCCGAGGTTTCTGTTATCAGAGTGAGGCGTTTTGTTTATGAAGAGCCTGATAAGAAGAACAAGAAGAAGACGAAGGATAAGGTTTCTGATAAGGATAAAGTTGGTGATTCGTCTTAGAATGTGAACGAGAATGAGAACGACAATTGTTAATGCAATAATGCCTAAAAAACGTTACTTGCATTTTTCGGTCTCGTTTAGTTTTGATTACAACAATATGTAAAAACAAGCATTTACAAAAACAACGAAAAACGAATTCTTGAGTTCAAGTATTTTTCATTTTACCCATTTTCACTTAAGGTATGAATAAACAAGTACTAACCTTAATCAAGTGATCAAGTGATTTAATCTTTTCTTAAAACCCAATTTTTATTAAGTGTGACAAGTTTTTAATTAAACTTTCTTTTTAAGAAAATGTTTTATTAAATTAAATATTTGAAAATCTGAAAATGGCATATTCCCTTTTGATTTGGAATATCCTTTCTGGATATTTTTATAACCAGATATGACCTCCACCACTAAAGGACAAAAAGGGAGCGGAGTCTAGCCCGGCGGTTCCTTAGCGCCTAGGCGGTTCCTTATCAATAAGGTACCGCCGGCTGAGATAAGGAACCACGGGAAGATATAGCCGTTGGCCCTTTGTCCTATAAATAGTGGACCTTTCTCAGATTTTCAATTCACCTCTTTTGCACACAAATTTCCAAATTCAAACATACTTCTTAAATCACGCAAATCCTTGATTATTTAATTGATTATTACTTGTTTAGAAGTGAATCTATCTCATCCATCCCTTCCTCTTCAAGTGCAAAGAGAAGAACACTATCATTGTGAAGTGTTGAGTCCACCACCAAAGATCCTTTGAAGATCAAATCTTATACATTTATTGTTGTGTAATAGTTGTGAAGACCCAAGTAGTTGTGTCTATTTGGAAGTTGTGTATGTACTAAGTATAGTTGTGTAGATTGGTCCTAGCTACGATTAGGGCTCGACTTTTAGCTTAGAGTCGGAAATTGGTTAAGCGACGTGTACGGTTTTCTCCACCATAAGGAGCTTGTTGTGTAGTGAACTCTCGTGTAAGGAGTACTCGAGGAGTGGAGTAGGAACGAGGAGTGAGCTTCGTTTCTGAACCACTATAAATCCTTGGTGTTTGGTTTGATATTTCTTGTTGATCCCTTTGGTTGGATCTATACTCTGTTAAGAATTATAATAGTTTGTAATCAAACTAAAACACTTTGAGCACTCTTACTAACACTAAATAAGTTATGCGGAATCTAACTTATAAAGCACAGAAGAACAGAATTACTTTTAACCATTCGATTCTCTTATTAATCGACTTGAATGAGGTACATAAAAGACATTGTACCTATGTTCCTTTTATAGAGTAAGGAACCCTAGAAACCTTAGAATATTCTATAAAGATAACTATATCACAGACGATATATTATCAATATTCTAACTATTTAGGTATATCACATAATATATACTCTAACTATAACTATGACATATCTTATACAAAGATATATTCGTCCTAATCAATATAGCAGTACTTACTTTATAAGTAGCAGTACTTACTATGTACCGCGTTAACACTAACGATACTTACATAACACTAACAGTACTTCGAATACACTAACGGTACTTGACAATTAACAAATAATTCCCAACAATCCTCCCCTAAACAAGAAATGATAACTTGTTGTCTTCTTGTTTCTCTGGTACTGGATGTATTAGATATACATGTCTTCAGTCTTTCCTTCATCCTTGGATTGAACTTGGTAATTTGTATTTGTATCCAACTGAATGTAGCCAAACACTTCATATGTAGATCTTCTTTTGATAAGATAATCTTCAAACATTATGAGCATCATCTTTGTCTTCAAATTATGATCTTCTTGTGTCTTCTAAACATTCATTCATCTTTGCAGCATCAGTATTTGTCTTCTTGGGTTTAGTCATTGAACTCTTGATCATAAATCTTCCACTTGATTTGATGATAACAAAACCTTCTAAATATTATATATTTTAATACTTCTTCGTCTGCAATCTTCATACCTGAAATAAAACAGTTAACAACAAACACCAATCTGTATTGGCTTCATGATTTTTAGCAAATGACCAGCTATCAACGGATTTGATAAATTCTTTACCAGTTAGCCGTACACTCTGGAATAGCCAATACTTTATTCACAAAGAATAAGGTGTAAGGAAAACCTTACAATTTTTGGTAAATTGTCAACCATCAACGGATTTGATGAAGTCTTTACCGAGTACCGTTTGTCTAGGACTAGCTAACTCTTTGTCTCGAAACAAGGTGAGTTAGAACCATATAGTTTTTAGCAAACTATCAGCTTTCAACGGATTTGATAAGTCTTTACCACAAACCGTTTGCTTATGGACTAGCCAGTTCTTATGTGTGTTAGGCATAGTGAACTGAGAACCATTTATGAAGTGTGACTGAAAGTCAAACACTTAAGATTCTTTCTCAGCTTCTTCCCCATCTTTTAAATCCTTGATTTGTTGTTTAACCATTCTGATCAACTCCAAAGCATCAGCAGACTCTTCTGTAACTTCCAATTGTTGTTCTAACATCCTTTCCAACAATTTCCTTTTGAAGGGATAAGTCTTCTCTTGCAGCATATAATATGTAACATCATCTACATTAAAATATGCAATCCACATGACCTGTAATATCTCTAGTAACTAGGAACCTGATTCTCTAATTCCTTCAACATTTCTTGATCACATTTGTGTGGCTCATACATAAAGAGAAATTCCCTATATAATAGTGATACTTCAGTTTTACCTGCACTAGCATCTTCAACTAACCTTACAAGATCTTGAATATCTTGTCTATCCAGAATGTGAAGAATATATTCCAAAAGTCTGAATATCCTTTTTGTGCAATCGGATCTCTGAATTCCATGAGCTTCAAGTCCTTGATCTGTAGAGTAAATCCACTTAACAATGGATGCTCTTTTTCCAAAAATCTCTGTATCAAAACATTGATCTTCAAAGTTCACAATCTTCAAGTACTTCCTTAAGCTCTCATCATCATCACTATCTTCTACTGTAGTTTTAGCTCTCTTATCTTTCTTCTTTAGCTTTGTTGATCGTTTCCTTTTAACACTCTTGGAAATTCCTTCAAGTTCTGTTGAACCCTCTTCCAAGCTTGTATGTACCATTTCCTCAGTATGTACTGTTGTATGTACTGTTGACTGTGTATGTACTGCTTGTACATTTTCAGTCTGAGCAATTCCTTGAGTTTCAACTCCTGCATTCATCCTTTGAGCAGTCTCTTCCTCTCTTGAACTTACTTTCTCCTTTCTATTCTTCCTCACATAAGTGGTCTTGATAGGTGGAGATGTACTTGTAGGTTCAGCAGTACTTGGCTCAATTCTAGGAGTACTACCAAATTGTCTTTGTTGTTGTAGACGTTTCTTGAATTCTTCAACAGCTTTCTTGTAAAACCCGCATGTTTTTACCATGAATAGTACCCTTAGATCATACGTACTAGATTAAAACTTTCTTTTTATAGTATGATTACGTTCACGTGTTAGAATTTTACGTATTACGTACGTGTTAGAACACGATAAGTATTTATTACGTACGAACGCACACTAATTATTTAAATAATAATTAATCACGAACATGCGATCATGAAATCATGAACGTAATTAAATCACGAACTAATATTAATTACGTATATATATTTATTACGAACACGAATAAACATATTAAGTCACGGTTAATATTTAACGAGAACACATAAAACACGAACGCGACTAAACACGAACGATCACTTAAATAGGAAGACACGGAAAACGGTACGGGTACCCCATGTGGGGCCCCTACCCGCGGACACACCAAGGAAGGATGGGCCAAGCCCATCAAAATTTTACTAACATGGGGTAAAGGTAAAACTTTTGGTCATTTTCTACTTTACAGTAAATTAATCAAAAACCTAAAAAGTTTTCTCCTTCTCCTTCTTGCTCTCTTTTGGCCGCCGCATATAACACACACAAAGGGGGTGTTTATTTTGATTTTGATCTTGAATTTGGTGCAAGTGTTCGTGTGTGTTCATCCTCGTTTGATCCACGCATTCGGTATACCTTTTTAATCTGTTTTGATTTAATAAATTAAATAAGAACATGATGTTTTTAAAAAGCTAATTAAAAACATAAACTAAACATGTAAATGGTTATGGGGTAAATCCAAAAGGAGGATTTAGGGGTGTTTTGTTGTGGCCGGCGCCTAAACCGAACCCCAAGGGGGTCTCGGCTTGGCACATGGACCACCATCGAGACCACAAGGTCTCGGTTTGGTGGTGTGGGTCCCACGGCAGCAGCAAACAAGGGGGAACCCTGAAGTGGTTCGGGGTATGGAGTTGATTACGGGTCCGGTTCGCGATTTCTAGTCACGATCCGGTTCATGGTTTATGTTAAGGTTATGTTTTAATAATCATATGTTAAAATTAATAATTATATGACATGATTAATTTAATAAAATATGACTTAGGTTATAATTTAATTATTAGATCATGGATTTTTAACCTAAGTATTTATATTTTTCTAGACTTTATAATTAATTAATTATTTAAACCATGGTTATAATTAATTAATTAACATGACTTAGGTTATATTATTAATAATTAATAATACATGTTTTAACCTAAGTATTTAACTTTATTTAATTAAAAACATGATATATTTAATTAAATACTTTTAACCTATAGTTTATTTAAATTGCATGTAATAATTAATAAACTATACCTTATATCATTATGACTTAGAAAAATAATCAGAAAACACTTAAGCTTATATACTTAGCTTATTTAACCAACTTATATCTAATTATAGAAACTTTCTATTTTTAGAAACTTATTTAATTATGGCAGCTAATCTATTTATAGAAACTTTCTATTTTTAGAAACTTATCTATTTTAAGTAGTAATTCTATTTTTGGAAACTTTCTATTTTTGTAAACTTTCTATTTTTGGTAAATTTCTATTTTTGGAAACTTTCTATTTTAGGAAACCTGCTATTTTTAGAAAGTTACTTATTATTACACAGTAAGTATAATAATACATGGAATACAAGTAATACTTAATCAGAATAGACAGAGTATAAGATAAACATAGTTTAAAGCTTAAAACAGCAAAACATGACATGAACGTATAAAATAAGCTAAGACATGACATAAAACCAGTTACGTATTTAGTAATCAGATACTTATTCATGTATGTATTTATGTAGCATTAGTGATACCGAAGTAGGATCTCCTCGGTTCGTCTTCTTCGTTCACTGGACATAAGGTACGGATTCCCGTCCTTTTAGTATGGACATTCTTTCCTTATTAGGATTCCCCGTATGCAGCCAAATGTTTTCCCGTAGTATAAGTTTATATGTTTGATTTGCTTATGTTTAATTTAGAATACCTATAGCCATATACACGCATGACCAGTTTCACCTAGTTATGGAGGTACCATAACCATAACATTAGAGGCACTGATGTTATGACTTCCCCACGACGGAGTGATTGCTCGTGGCGTCCCTTCAGCTTTTGGCCATATTATTATATTTATCATGTGGGGCGTATGGGTGCATCCTAGTTACATGTTTTTCAGCAGATTACTCAGTGTGAATGTGGTGTGTGCCTTGCATCCTTCACAAGGAGCTGATCCTCCTACCAAAAACCAGTATATTAAATTAGAGGCAGCCCCTCTAATTTGCATGATGAGGTCACCCCTCTAAGTATTCATGCACGGTGGATTTTCATGACCTATATTGGCTAATGGTAGAATATGTTAAATAGTTTTTATAAGATAAACATAAGGCTTTTCAAACAATAAAACCGGTTTTTCCAAGACTTAACCAGGTTATTCGGGACTTAGTTTCTTCCGCTGTTATATGTTATATGCTTATCCTATTCATGCTTTATTGTACATCCGTGCACTGAGCGTATTGCTCAGCCGTTTTCCTTTTCTATGTTCCCAAAACGGCAGGTACTCAGGGACGCTCGTAGACTTTAAGCGTACGTGCATATGGACTGGAAGCTTTCTAGCCTTTCTTTACTTTATGCATTATCTTTACTTTGATACACTTGCTATGGACATTGTTTAGTCCTTTCCTTTACAGTACTTATGTTTGTGTGTAATGAGCTTTACTTTTGGACTACCGATGTTTGATTCCAGTATTTTCCTTTTATGGTCATGTAATGTTTAGACATTTTTCCTTGTATGCTTTGATGACACGCTATAATTACGCGTGACATTCCATTATCAAAATGGGGTGTTACAATTATGGTATCAGAGCCAAGGCTTTGACCTGTATGCTCTCAAAATATGACCTGTGATTAGTGGGTAGTCATTATGGTCTTCCTAGAACTAACAGTCGTTTTCATGGATTCATCATTTTTATGCATACATATATATGTCATTGTCGCAGGTTTATGACTAAGTAATGGTTGGTACAGGACTGGCCCTATTTAGCCGCATGTGTTTTATCGAAACTTTTAAATTTGGGACCGACCCATAGGCGTCCCCTCACCATGTCTTTTATTTTGGGTGAACTGACCATAAGCGTTCACTCTCGAGCATACAAAAGTTTTCATAAAATTTCATCATGCATTCATACACAAATTTCTTGCATAAAATTTTTCTCTGGATTTATTGGTATAAATTTTTTTCATGTATATATATATTCTATGTTTTGAGCTGTTAATCATATGTTTTATGTTATACTGTCAGATGGTTCTCACACGCGAACAGGAACAACTCAATGCTGTAATACAAGCTACAATGCAAGCTTTGCTTCCTCAACTGAGGAACGACATCAGGGCTGAGGTTCAAGCTGCCAACAATCAGCAGCATAACCAAGCACCTCCTCCTCCTCCAGTGACATTGGCAGTATGGCTGGAGAGATTCAACAAGCTCCGTCCTCGAGCTTTTGAGAAAACAGATAGCCCTAGTGATGCTGAAAGCTGGTTGGCTCACATCAAGAAGATTTTCAATGCTATGGGTTGTGACCCCGCGTACAAGGCGAGGTTGGCATGCTATCGGTTCGAAGGCAATGTGCTAAATTGGTGGTTAGCGTTGATGTAGTCTGAGGGAGGTGACGATTGGGTTGCTGGTTTGACATGGGCTCAGTTCAAGGACAGGGTGATGGAGCAGTTCTTTCCCAAGGCTGAGCAAGACAAGCTCAAGAGGGAGTACCATAGGATCCGACAGAGAGCTGGGGAGAATAGCAACGAGTTTATGCAGCGCTTTCTTCGCTTAGCTGGTTTCCTTGGTGCAGCAGCAGGTACTCCTGAAGAGCAGGCACACCACTTTAGGTGGGCTCTTCGCACATCGGTCGCAAACAATCTGGTATGTGCTACGTTCAACACTGTAGCACAAGTGGCCGATGCGGAACGTAAGCTGGAGATGCTGCAGGAGAGAGATGAGTTCGGGGAAGCTGAGAGACCCGACAAGAGGCAGAAAACTGGGGACCGGTCTCAGCCGGCTACTCAGCAGCAGCCTCATCAGCCCAAGGGAAACGGTCAGACTAACGACTGTTCTACTACGGATAGGCGTGGCGGTAATGATAATTACCGTAACAACGCTGGATACTCCAACGGCAGCAGGTCCTAATACTTAAGAATTTTCTTATGATTTCATGTTATAACTCATATTCTGACACTTTAGCAAAACTTCTACCAGGAACCATGGAAACAGTAGGGACCAGAACCAGAGAGCTTCCCAGCCTAGCCGCCCAGCAATCACTGATATTCAATCTTACGATTACCCGCATTGTCCTTTGTACCCTATTATCATCTCTTATGTAAAATGTTTTATCAGGTCCTCAGCCAGCCAGAGCACCTGCTGGAGGATATACTCATCCTCTTTGCTCTACTTGCCACCGTAGGCACCCAGGGCCATGTCGTCGTAACACTGACGCATGCTTCAAGTGTGATCTTCTTGGCCATATCATGAAGGATTGCCGTAAGGGCGAGATGGAGGGCACATCGGGACATACTGATACCAAGCCGCCTCCTACAACTGGGCGTGTCTAAACGACATCTCGAGACTAGGCCAACAAGTCTACAAGTACCATCACTGGAATCTTGTATATGTATGGTCAAGCTGCGTGTGTTCTTTTCGATACGGGTGCTACTCACTCGGTCATTTCTACTGCCTATGCTAAAAACATTAGGATGCTCCCCATGCCACTAGAGAATAGACTTACTATTTCCACGCCTTTGAGGGACTCTGTATTAATCACCCATGTATATAAGAGTCTTCCCCTAGAATTTGACGATAAGGTTCGACCTGTTGACGCACTTCCGCTGGACATGAATGACTTCGACATGATTTTGGGCATGGATTGGCTATCCAAGCATCATGCTACCATAGACTGCCATTCATATCGAGTTATCTTCGGTGATGTTAATGCACCAGAGTACATTCATAACGGGTTCGTACCCGGACGGTCTGTACAAATCATATCTACCCTGCAAGCGCGTGCACTACTGTCACATGGCTGCGAGGGTTATCTAGCTACGGTTCACGACATGGATGCTGAATCTCCATCAATTCAGGATCAACCAATAGTGTCGGAATTCCAAGATGTGTTTCCAGCAGAACTTCCGGGCATACCACCTGCACGAGAAGCGGAATTCAATATCGAGCTTATTCCAGGAGCTGGACCAATCTCCAAGGCTCCTTATCGCATGGCTCCCATAGAGCTGAAGGAGCTGAAGGATCAACTGCAAGAACTTCTTGAACGAGGTTTCATTCGACCGAGCGCATCTCCATGGGGCGCACCGGTTCTATTTGTTAAGAAGAAGGACGACAGTATGCGTCTTTTCATAGACTATCGCGAGCTCAACAAGATTACTATCCGGAATAGGTATCCACTGCCGTGTATAGACGATCTGTTTGACCAACTCCAAGGGGCAAAACACTTCTCCAAGATTGATCTTAGGTCAGGCTACCATCAGCTACGGGTTAAGGAGCAGGACATTGCCAAGACTGCTTTTCGTACCCGCTATGGCCACTACGAATTTGTAGTTATGCCATTTGGCCTGACCAATGCTCCAGCAGTGTGCATGGACTTGATGAACAGAATCTTCCATGAATTTCTTGACAAGTTCGTCATTGTCTTCATCGATGACATCCTGATTTTCTCAAAGTCCAAGGAGGAACACGAAGACCATCTTCGTACAGTACTACAGATTCTTCGCCAGAAGCAGTTGTATGCTAAGTTCTCCAAGTGTGAGTTCTGGTTAGACAAGGTGGCATTCTTAGGTCACATTGTATCAGCAGAAGGAATCACTATGGATCCAGCGAAGGTTGAGGCTATTACTAAGTGGCTGAGGCCGACATCAGCGACGGAAGACCGTAGTTTCTTAGGCTTAGCTGGCTATTACCGTAGGTTCGTGGAGAACTTTTCCCGTTTAGCACTACCATTGACCAAACTGATGCGGAAAGGGGAGAAATTCGTCTGGACTGAAGAACGAGAGAAGAGCTTTGAAGACCTGAAGCAGAAGTTAGTATCTGCACCTATTCTTACTCTCCCATCTGGTACGGGTGGATTTCAAATCTACAGTGATGCATCGGGGAAGGGACTTGGCTGTGTTCTCATGCAACATGGGAAAGTGATCGCGTACGCTTCACGGCAGCTTAAGCCTTATGAAGAAAATTACCCCACGCATGACTTGGAACTTGCTGCAGTCGTGTTTGCATTGAAGATATGGAGGCACTACTTATATGGAGAATCATGTGACATTTTCACGGACCACAAGAGCTTGAAGTATATCTTCACTCCACGTGAATTGAACATGAGGCAAAGGAGATGGTTAGAGCTGTTGAAGGATTATGACATTAATCTACAGTATCATCCCAGAAAGGCAAATGTAGTAGCAGATGCTCTTAGCAGGAAGTCCGGAATGATCAACGGCATTAAGATTGAGGAGGAAATCATAAGAGACTTGGAGCGACTAGACATCGAGATCATGGTACGTGGAGAGCATGGTTACTGGGCTAATCTTAGAGTAGAACCCGAGTTACTCTCTTAGATTAAGGAAGCTCATAAAGATGATGGAGAAATCTGGGCGATATTACAGAATTTGGAGAAACAGACGAAATTCAGAGTAGATGCAGATGGTATCTTATGGCAGGGCACGAGACTTTGTGTTCCTGATGATCAAGAACTCCAGGAAGCCTTGTTAGCTGAAGCTCATAGCTCCTCATTCTCTATACATCCTGGTTTGACTAAGATGTACCATGACATCAAGCAATACTTTTGGTGGAGTGGTATGAAACAGGATGTGGCCACTTACGTCTCCAAATGTCTTACCTGCCAGCAGGTTAAGATCGAGCATCAGCGATCTGGCGGTCTCCTTCAACCGTTAGATATTCCAGAGTGGAAGTGGGATAAAATCACCATGGATTTTGTTACTGGTCTTCCGCCTACCAAGGGGAAGCATGATGCAATTTTGGTTATCGTAGATCGACTTACCAAATCAGCTCATTTCTTACCGATCCATAAGGAAGATCCGGTAAGTAAACTTGCCGATACGTATAGAAGAGAGATCATAAGACTCCACGGTGCTCCATCCAGCATCGACTCAGACAGAGATCCTCGTTTCACTTCGCGATTTTGGAAGAGTCTGTAGAAAGCTTTGGGTACACAACTTAAGCTTAGCACGACTTTTCATCCGCAAACGGACGGACAGTCGGAGCGAACAATTCAGACATTGGAAGACATGTTGAGGTCATGTGCGTTGGAATGGACGGGTGATTGGGATGATTACATCTGTTTGGTGGAGTTTGCATACAACAACAGTTGGCACGCAAGTATCAAGTGTGCTCCTTTTGAGATGTTGTATGGCAGAAAGTGTCGTGCCCCAATCTGCTGGGATCAGGTTGGCGAGCGAACACTTGAAGGACCAGAAATCATAGAGATGACCAATGAAAGGATCGCAGTAGCTAAGCAGAAACATCAGGAAGCACGGTCACGTCAGAAGAGTTACGCCGATAAGCATCGTTGGGACATACATTTTAACGTAGGAGATCACGTCTTCCTTAAGGTTTCACCGGCACGTGGTGTTAGACGCTTCAGGATTAAAGGGAAGCTCAGTCCTCGGTTCATCGGACCGTTTGATATCATTGAATGAGTCGGTGAAGTATCTTACCGGTTAGCGTTACCTCCGCAGCTTTCACATGCACACAATGTGTTTCATGTGTCCTTACTCGGAGGGTACCAGTATCATCCCCTTCACATGGTTCAGTATCCACTGGAACAGATACGTGAAGATCTCACTTTCATAGAAGAACCCGAACGAGTTCTTGACAGACAAGAACGAGTCATGAGAAGGAAGACGATTCCATTCGTCACAATCCTTTGGAGGGATCATACCGAGCGGGAAGCCACTTGGGAAACAGAGGAGTCTATCCGGGCTTCTTACCCTCATTTTATATTTTGAATTCGGGTATGTTCTTCTTTTCTAATTTACTTTATCTATAATTCGGGGACGAATTATTCTTTTTAGGGGGGAAGAGTTGTAAAACCCGCATGTTTTTACCATGAATAGTACCCTTAAGATCGTACGTACTAGATTAAAACTTTCCTTTTATAGTATGATTACGTTCACGTGTTAGAATTTTACGTATTACGTACGTGGTAGAACACGATAAGTATTTATTACGTACGAACGCACAATAATTATTTAAACAATAATTAATCACGAACATGCGATCATGAAATCATGAACGTAATTAAATCACGAACTAATTACGAACACGAATAAATATATTAAGTCACGGTTAATATTTAACGAGAACACATAAAACACGAACGCGACAAAACACGAACGATCACTTAAATAATTAGACACGAAAAACGGTACGGGTACCCCATGTGGGGCCCCTACCCGCGGACACACCAAGGAAGGATGGGCCAAGCCCATCAAAATTTTACTAACATGGGGTAAAGGTAAAACTTTTGGTCATTTTCCACTTTACAGTAAATTAATCAAAAACCTAAAAAGTTTTCTCCTTCTCATTCTTGCTCTCTTGTGGCCGCCGCATATAACACACACAAAGGGGGTGTTTATTTTGATTTTGATCTTGAATTTGGTGCAAGTGTTCGTGTGTGTTCATCCTCGTTTGATCCACGCATTCGGTATACCTTTTTAATCCTTTTCCTTTTTGTTTTGATTTAATAAATTAAATAAGAACATGATGTTTTTAAAAAGCTAATTAAAAACATAAACTAAACATGTAAATGGTTATGGGGTAAATCAAAAAGGAGGATTTAGGGGTGTTTTGTTGTGGCCAGCGCCTAAACCGAACCCCAAGGGGGTCTCGGCTTGGCACATGGACCACTACCGAGACCACAAGGTCTCGGTTTGGTGGTGTGGGTCCCATGGCAGCAGCAAACAAGGGGGAACCTCGAAGTGGTTCGGGGTATGGAGTTGATTACGGGTCCGGTTCACGATTTCTAGTCACGATCTTGTTCATGGTTCATGTTAAGGTTATGTTTTAATAATCATATGTTAAAATTAAATTAATAATTACTCCGTATATGACATGATTAATTTAATAAAACATGACTTAGGTTATAATTTAATTATTAGATCATGGATTTTTAACCTAAGTATTTATATTTTTCTAGACTTTATAATTAGTTAATTATTTAAACCATGGTTATAATTAATTAATTAACATGACTTAGGTTATATTATTAATAATTAATAATACATGTTTTAACCTAAGTATTTAACTTTATTTAATTAAAAACATGATATATTTAATTAAATACTTTTAACCTATAGTTTATTTAAATTGCATGTAATAATTAGTAAACTATACCTTATATCATTATGACTTAGAAAAATAATCAGAAAACACTTAAGCTTATATACTTAGCTTATTTAACCAGCTTATATCTAATTATGGAAACTTTCTATTTTTAGAAACTTATTTAATTAAGGCAGCTAATCTATTTATGGAAACTTTCTATTTTTAGAAACTTATCTATTTTAAGCAGTAATTCTATTTTTGGAAACTTTATATTTTTGGAAACTTTCTTTTTTTGGTAACTTTTTATTTTTGGAAATTTTCTATTTTAGGAAACCTGCTATTTTTAGAAAGTTACTTATTATTACACAGTAAGTATAATAATACATGGAATACAAGTAATACTTAATCAGAATAGACATAATATAAGATAAACACAATTTAAAGCTTAAAACAGTAAAACATGACATGAACGTATAAAATAAGCTAAGACATGACATAAAACCAGTTACGTATTTATTAATCAGATACTTATTCATGTATGTATTTATGTAGCATTAGTGATACCGAAGTAGGACTCTCCTCGGTTCGTCTTCTTCGTTCACTGGACATAAGGTACAGATTCCCGTCCTTTCAGTATGGACATTCTTTCCTTATTAGGATTCCCCGTATGCAGCCAAATGTTTTCCCGTAGTATAAGTTTATATGTTTGATTTGCTTATGTTTAATTTAGAATACCTATAGCCATATACATGCATGACCAGTTTCACCTAGTTATGGAGGTACCATAACCATAACATTAGAGGCACTGATGTTATGACTTCCCCACGGCAGAGCGATTGCTCGTGGCATGCCTTCAGCTTTTGGCCATATTATTATATTTATCATGTGGGGCGTATGGGTGCATCCTAGTTACATGTTTTTCAGCAGATTACTCAGTGTGAATGTGGTGTGTGCCTTGCATCCTTCACAAGGAGCTGATCCCTCCTACCCAAAACCAGTATATTAAATTAGAGGCAACCCCTCTAATTTGCATGATGAGGTCACCCCTCCAAGTATTCATGCACGGTGGATTTTCATGACCTATATTGTCTAATGGTAGAATATGTTAAACAATTTTTATAAGATAAACATATGGCTTTTCAAACTATAAAACCAGTTTTACCAAGACTTAACCATGTTATTCGGGACTTAGTTTCTTCCGCTGTTATATGTTATATGCTTATCATATTTATGCTTTATTGTACATCCGTGCACTGAGCGTATTGCTCAACCGTTTTCCTTTTCTATGTTCCCAAAACGGCAGGTACTCAGGGACGCTCGTAGACTTTAAGCGTACGTGCATATGGATTAGAAGCTTTCTAGCCTTTCTTTACTTTATGCATTATCTTTACTTTGATACACTTTCTATGGACATTGTTTAGTCCTTTCCTTTACAGTACTTATGTTTGTGTGTGATGAGCTTTACTTTTGGACTACCGATGTTTGATTCCGGTATTTTCCTTTTATGGTCATGTAATGTTTAGACATTTTTCCTTGTATGCTTTGATGACACGCCATAATTACGCGTGACATTCCGTTATCAAAATGAGGTGTTACATTTCTTGTCTGCTTAAGATCCAATCTCAACAAAATTCAATTCAGTCCTCTTACTTTGCTCATACAAAGTCTTGATTTCTTCAAAAGATTTCTTGACCAGCTGAATATGAGTAAATCCTTTTACTTTATTTAGAAATTTCATCATTTGATTTCTAATCTGCATAGCAGTTGGAGGCTTAATCCTTTTTTCCTTCTCTTTTCAGCAAAGAATCTTTGTTGCTCCCTTACCAGATCATCAATCAATCTTGATTTTTCTTCTTCATCATATGCATCTTTTTCTTCAGCTATCAATAAGTCTGCAAGAAGCTCACTTGCATGTATCTCAGCTTGAATCCTGTCATACTCTTGTATGTTCCATTCTTGCTGTATCCTTTTAGCTTCTAACAAATTTTGCTTTGCTGCAAGTTCTTCCTACAATTCATCTTCACGAATTTGTGCTTGCATTCTATAAGCAAATTCCTCATCATGGTCAATTTGATTAAATATGTACATGACTTTGTTTATATCATCATCTAAATCACTTTCATCTTCAGATTCTAACAATAATTGCTTCTTCCCCTTATCCTTTGGATTTATCTTAGGTAGCTTCTTCTTCAGTTTGACAGCTACTTCTTCATTAGCTAACTGTTGAATAACTATACCTTTTGTAGGGTGTGAAGCTTGAACTTTATTACCTTGAATTTGATCCTTTATGGCAAGAACTTCTTGTTGTGTCTTTTTCTCTACTTCTGCTTGTTTAGTCTTCTCAACTAAATTCTTCTTTAGATCAAGCAGCAATTTGGCTAAAGTCTCATTTTCTCCAAATGAACTTTGACTTTCCAGTGAAGGATGATCACCAGCGGTACTTGCAATATGCTTAGCAGTACTTGCAATTGGCTTAGCAGTACTTGGGTCTTCAACAATGTCAGCAGTACTTGCAGTCGGCTTAGCAGTACTTGGATCTTCAACAAAGTTGACTTCACCAGTATTAGACACACTGGTTTCTTCAATCACTTGTGTTTCCCCAGATGCTTTATCTTCCATAGAAGCCATCATATCAACTTGCACTTCTTCAGTCTTATCTAACTTATTGCTTTGTGGTGATGGATCAAGAAACTGATTAGAAATTTCCTCCAACTTCTCATAGAAAGCATTCCAATTTGCTTGATGTGGTGATTGAACTGATGGTTCTGGC
Organism: Glebionis coronaria; assembly: GCA_025667525.1. Lineage (NCBI taxonomy): Eukaryota > Viridiplantae > Streptophyta > Magnoliopsida > Asterales > Asteraceae > Glebionis > Glebionis coronaria. The sequence continues at coordinate 31,398 of JANFOE010002976.1, forward strand.
TGAGTTGCCAATGTTTCTGCAACTTGTGGCTCCTCTGGTTGATTTACCATCTTTTCTTGAACTTGTTCTTGAACTTGTTCTTGAACTTGTGGTTCCTCTAGAGTAGGTTGTGGGTCTTGCTGTTGAATCTCCGTACCTGAAGGTCCATCTACACCAGTCTCTAAACCAGTTCCATCTTTAAAAGTCCCCATGACATCTTCATCTAATTCAAAATTGATGTCATTTCCAGAGATCCTTGTTTGATTATCAGAAGAAGGTGGTTGTTCATCATTATTCCTTCCCTGTTCTTCAATATTCCTCCCCTGTTTGGTTGCATTCAGTTGCCTTTTCTTGAGGTTCCTAAACCTTTGCTTCCTGATTGCAGATGTCTGAACAGATCTATATTGCCTCATCCAAGATGACACTTTGTTTCTTAACTTGAGTAGGCTAGCTTCCAATTCAGCAATTTTCTTGTCTTGAACAAGCTTATCTTTCTGAAACACTTGTACCTGTTGGGACAAACTTGTACACAAAGCAGTTAAATTTGCAACATCCACCACCTCTGGTGCTTGTGCTTGTGGTGAACCACTAGCAGCAATAGAAGCAGCAGGTGTGTGGATCATCTCATCAGTGTTTGGTGGAATACCAACATTGTGAGAAGAAGATTGTGAATCTTCTAGAGAGTGGGAGCTCTAGTGAGAAGGAGTTTGCTGAGAAGCACTAGCATTGCTAGGTTTCTCACCTTCTTGATTGGTAGGTTGGGCTAACATATGAGCAAACAATGGTGTTACTGATCCTGTAAAGGCATTGCCTTGTTTGGTCAAGAAAGAGAAAGTTCTCTTTGTGAATGAAGGAACATCCCATGTATCAGTTAATGCTGGTAGGTTAGGTATTTGGTCACTAACTAAAGCCTGAGTGAATCAAGGATACATTAAAAACTTCTTAGTCTGTTCCAAATTCCTAGTCATGCCTTCAAAAATTAACTTTGAAAAATTAAAAACCCTGTTATTTGCTAGACAAATACCAGCAGATGCCAATGCAGCATGTATTTGATCAAAAGATGTACTTTTTGAACTTAAAAAGTGAATAATAGCATGAAAAAGCAATTTCCATTGAGGTGAAAATAATGCCTTAAAGAAAGTAAGACTTTCCCTACCACCCCCATATCCCATGGCTGCAAGGCCATCATGAATCTCTGTATTATTAAGCATACTAAGTCCATTTTCATCATTAAGTCTCAAACTTGCTCCTAGCAGTACTTCAGTGACATATATATTTCTATGATTAACCCTATCCTTAATGCAAGGTTGATCAAAATGAGTACCTAAATCAGCAGTATCCCAAAATTGTTCAACAATGGGTATAGAGACAACTGGACTTACAGTGAGTGCGAAGCGAACATGACTTTGAGATAGGAAACCAAGCATCTCATGGAAACCAAGTGAGTCATCATTCGTAGCAAGATTCGCAACTAAATTGTGCTTAGAGATTACTTGTAAGGCAGCCATTAGTATTTTTGATGAGCGAAAGATTAGAGAGAAGGTTATAGAATCAAGAGTGAAAAATAAAAGATTAGGTGAATCAATTGTGTAATTAGGGTAAGTATTTAAGTAAATAACAAACCCAAGCGCGAAGAAACCGCCAAATTTACAAAAGAGACCCTTAACGGTACAACGGACATGTAGCGGTACATGGAACATAAGCGGTACTTGGTTTTGTGCTAGCGGTACTTGGAGTGACAACGGTACCTCACAATTTTGACCAGTTCATGCTTTCCACTAGACATGTTACCTCTTTTATCTTTTTCTATAAACCTGCAATAACATCAAAAACACAAAACATAGACTATACAATAAATTTTATATAAAACTTGTACAACTATTACCTCCCCATGCAGCATGTTATTGGTTGAGCATACCAATGTGTGTCACCAGGAATTCGAATCTCTTTGCATCAAATGCCTTGGTCAACAAATCAGCTACATTGTTGTCTGTATGAATCTTCAAGACTTGAATAAGCTTTTTATCATAAGCATCTCTTATAAAGTGATATTTTATTTCAGTATGCATAGTCTTGGAGTGAAATACTGGATTCTTGACAATGCATATAGTACTTTCATTATCAATGTAAATCTCGGTGTTCATGAAATTGAACCCATAGTCCAACAATTGATTTTGAATCAAAGTACTTGTCCAAAGCAATGAGCAACAGCTACATATTCAGCTTCATTTGTAGAAGTAGCAACAATGGTTTGCTTCTTACACTGCCATGATATGAGTCTTCTGCCTAGGAATTGACAACCTCCTGTTGTGGATTTCCTATCATGATTTGCTCCAGCATAATCACTATCTAAGTAAGCTTCCAATTCAAAGGTGGAGTCTATAGGATACCATAATCCTAAATTAGGTTGACTTCTAAGATATTTAAAAAACTTCTTCACAGCATATAGATGTGACACCTTTGGATGAACTTGGAATCTTGAACAGACACACACATCAAACACTATATCTGGTCTTGAAGTAGTAAGATACATCAATGAACCAATCATTGACCTATAGAGATGAATGTCAACATCTTCTCCATGTTCATCTTTTGATAAAGATTTATTGGCTTCAAAAGGTGTGCTTATACTCCTTGTATCCACACATGGAAATTTCTTTAAGATTTCAGCAACATGTTTATCTTGGCTGATAAATATTCCATCTTTCCTTTGTTTGACTTGTAGTCCTAAAAAGAAAGTTAGTTCTCCCATAGAACTCATCTGAAATCTTCCTTTCATCAAAGCTTCAAACTCTTCACACCATGTCTTCTTGGTAGAACCAAAAATGATGTCATAAACATAGACTTGAACTAGAATGATGTCTTTGGCATCTTTCTTGATGAACAGAGTTTTGTCAATGGTTCCTCTCCAATATCCATGTTCTAGCAGAAAGTTGGATAAAGTTGCATACCAGGCTCTTGGAGCTTGATGCAGACCATAAAGTGCTTTGATAACTTTGTAGACTCTATTGGGGAATTTAGATCTACAAAACCTGGAGGTTGTGAGACATATACCTCCTCTAAAATAGTACCATATAGAAAGGCACTTTTCACATCTATTTGATAGACTATAAATCCCATATATGATGCAAAGGCCATAAATAACCTAATGGCTTCTATCCTTGCCACTGGTGCAAAAACCTCATCATAGTCTATCCCTTCTTCCTGTCTGTAGCCTTGAGCAACAAGTCTTGCCTTGTTCCATACAACAACCCCTCTTTCATCCTTCTTGTTCCTGAAGACCCATCTTGTACCAATGACTCTTTTACCTGAGGGAAGATCCACAAGAATCCAAACCTTTTGTAGCTCGAATTGTGTTAATTCTTCTTGCATGACATCTACCCAACTTTCTTCATCAAGAGCCTGAGAGATATTTTTGGGCTCTACTTGAGATAAGAAACAGGCAAACAAACAATGCTGAGTATCTTGATGATTTGTTCTCTGCTGTTGTTTGACATAACTCACTAGTGCATGAGTTTCAATATTGGTTTGCAGTTGTCTTCTGGTTTGTACAGCAGATTTTGGATCACCAATAATCTGAGTAGCAGGATGGTTGTTGTTGACTTTATGAGTGGGAATAGAACTGACTAGAATTTATGTTTCCAAATTGTTGAAATCAGTTACTGCACCCTGCTCATCATAGGAACCTTTGGAGAAGATTCCTTCAGCTGGACTGGCATATAAGTCTTCATCGTCCAATGCTTGTAAAATCTCTTCTACTGAGTCAGCAGATTTAGCAGATTTTGACTTAGCAGTACTTGCAGATGAAGTACCACTAGGTATAGTATGTACTGCTGAGTGTTGTGACTTAAAAGATTCTTCTCCTGAATACTTATTAGCAGATGTAGCATTCTTTTCTGGATCTTGAAGCCTCTGAAGCTCATGGGAGGCTTGATCATCATTTGATGGCATGGTTTGCGTCTTGGGAGTTGCAGACATGGGAGTAACAGTAGGCATGTTTGGCACATAGATATGGACATCTTCATCTGATGAAGAACCATTTTCTTGAGTACTTGCATTAGTTTCACTTGACTCCTCACATGCATTATTAGTTTGACAATCCTTTTTCAAAGAGTAGTAATCCATGGAGTTGGTTAGATAGTCTAAATCAAACATCCAAGCATAACCTATTCCTGGAACATTGGGTTTATTTTCTAAGAAATTGACATGAGCATTTTCTTCAACTTTCTTAGTTGCCAAATTGTAAACCCTATATGCTTTACTTTGCAATGAATATCCTACAAGATATCCTGGATCAGACTTTCCATCAAACTTTCCCAAATAATCAAGAGTATTTATTATGGACACATGACACCCAAAAGGTTTTAAATGACTTATGTTAGGCTTTACATTAGTCAAGAGTTCATAAGGTGTTTTGTTTTGAGGCTTAGTTACTAGGACTCTATTTAACACATAGCATGCAATATTGATTGCTTCTACCCAAAAGGTATTTGGCAAAAGTGAATCAGCCAGCATAGTTCTAGCAGCCTCAATTAATGTCCTATTCTTCCTTTCAGCTACTCCATTCTGATGTGGAGTTCTAGGATTACTAAATTGCCTCTTAATTCCTTTAGACCTACAGAATTCATCAAAATCAGCATTCTTAAATTCTGTTCCATTATCAGTCCTAATGATTAAAACCTGTTTAGTGAACTGTTTTTCAACTAAAGTGATGAAATCCTTTAGTAATTCACTTGTTTCACTTTTAAGGGCTAAAAAGAAAACCCAACTGAATCTACTATAATCATCAGTTATGACTAGACAAAAGGTCTTATGGCTAATGCTTCTAATAGAAACTGGACCAAATAAATCCATATGCAAGAGATGCAAAGGTTTTGTCACAGTATTTACAGTCTTGGTCTTACAAGAGGCTCTATGTTGTTTACCTTTTTGACAAGCAGCACATGTGAAATCATTTTGAAAAGATTTGTTAGGTGGACCTCTAACCAAATTCCTTTTTACCAATCTATTAAGATTCTTGAAATTCACATGACCTAACCTTCTATGCCATAAGTTTGACTCATCTAAAGAAGCCTTAGCTAGTAAACATGTAATACCACCTGTTGGAGTAATAGTATGAAGATTAAAGGTGTACATATTTTCTTACCTAGGTACTTTAAGCAGTATTTGAGATTCCTTGGGCATCTCAAAGTCTTTGGACAACACCAAGCAGTCCTTGTCTGTGAATAGCACCTTGTTCTTCTTATCACACATTTGTGATACAGAAAAGAGATTGAACTCATTCAATTCTTTTACAAAGAAGACATCTTCAAATTCCAACTTTCTTGTGTTGATTTTCCCTTTGCCAGTGATTCTACCTTTGCTACCCCCAAAGGCTACTGGACCTCCTCTGAATTCTTCAAATTCGGCAAGAAAATATTTGTTCCCTGTCATGTGTCTTGAGCATCCACTATCTACAATTCATTTATCTTTTAATTCATCAATGAGATGCCCCTGCACACAAATAAAACTTATTAGTTTTTAACAGGGACCCAAGCCACATTTGGCTCGGATCTTGTGGGACCTACACACTTAAGAGTTTGTACTGAATCTTTTCCAGTAATACTACTCTTATTCTTATACTTCATGGTTTCATTTATGTAGTCAAATTCATAGGGTGACTCTATGTGTTTTGACTTCTTTGACTTAAGTAATGCTTTAGCGGTACTTGCTTTAACACATGGTATATCTCCTTTAGGAACCCACATTTGTATTGGTTTGTTCTTGTTTACTTCTAGGCGTTTCAACTTTTTCAAACCCTTTCTTAGAAGTCTTGGAGAACATTGGTTTTAAAGACTTTAAACCAACATTACTTGAGTTTGGTCTAGCAGTACTTGTAGGTTTTGGCTTGCCGGTACTTGGTTTACCAGACTTTAAGGACACGAGTCCTTGTTTCATGAGTATTGCCCTAGGAACAAAACTTTTGGTAGGATTATTTTTAACCTGTTTAACTACCCTTGTGTGATCAAACTTAGGTTTGTCATCTTTAAGTTTCTGTTTCCTATAACCCTGTGCATTTTTCACACTACTGTTTTTCATGACCCTTTGTGTAGCCTTCTGTTTCACAATTTTATCTTCATGTAATGTACAGTCTTTGATAAAATGACTTAGACTACCACAAACATAACATCCTTTTCTTCTTAAAGAAGACCCAAAAGGGTGTTTTGACTTTATTTTTTCAAAACCTATCCCAGTCCTTTTGGTTTTAGTATGTTGTTCATTGTTTTCCAATATCTTGCTAGGAGTTTTTACCTTCTTGGGAGCAGAACTAGTCTTAGATTCCTCAGAAACAAAGTTGTTCATTAAAGGTGGATAAAAAATATTCTTGGTCACATCAGTATTTTCTTGAGACACAGTACTAGAGTTAAAGACATTATTAATCTTAGGATCTTCTAACTCTATACTAGTATCATTACAAGGGGGCATGAAAATTCCAGATACTGGTGGAGGAACTGCCTTCATTCCTTCAGCATATCTATCATTTTTAGGTGTATCATCTACCTCACCAGAACTATCAAAAATCCCTCTTGATAAGTCCTTATTAGTTAAGGTTATCCCAGGTTGATCCTCAATATATCCTAGGCCTGTTTTATCATAATACCCCATTTGTGAATTAATCAATTTTCCTAATCCCTTAGAGGATTATTGCCATTGACTAATCACTTCCCTCTCTTTACAAAGACTGGTTTTTAAAGCTTCATTTTCTGAATTTATTTTTAATAGTTGTCTTTCAAAAGCTTTTATTTCCACATCTTTTTCCCTCATTTGAACAGTCAAAATCCTAATTTTCTCTTCATAGTTTTGTTGAGCCTTTTTGTACAAAACTATATTATCTTCTAGTTTAACAACACCCTGATTGAAAGCCTCTACTTCTACAGTGCATGTGTTAACCTTTTGATACTGTTCCTCTAGTTCTACTTTTAGACTATTAAATTTAAGAATACAATCTTTAGAACAAGGGTGTACCTCAGTATCTTCATGAGAGAGAGCCATTAATCCAAGCTCATCTTCTTCTTCCTCTTCTGCCCAATTCACTACTCCATCTACAGTAACCAATGCTTTGGTTCCTTTAGGACTCCTGCTGTTTCCTCTTGGAAAGTTCAGTTATTCTTAGACTGGTTCTATAGCTGTTCTTGGACTTCAGATTGCTTGTCTCAGCTTTATCTCTATTGCATTCTCTTGAAAAGTGTATATTCCTTCCACAGTTATAGCATTCAACTTTAGACTTGTCATATCCTAATGGCTCATTAGGATCAACAGTCATTTTTCTTCCAGTCTTCTTGAAGAACCTGTTAGATCTTACTGACACCATAACAACTTGCAATTTAAGATCCATCTCTTCAACATCAGCATCATCCATTTGGAATAAGTCATTGAGAGTTAATCTTGGCATGTCGTCTTGTCCAGCAAAGATTGAGAAGGCATCATTATCACTAAAGAATGGTGAAGACCTTCCATGTGGATTTTGAGAGATCATAGGACTGCTTTCAATACTTTGTGGGTAAGTGCTGCTTGTAAGTCCTCCATTGGTATTTGTGAAGTAAGTACCGTTGCTAGATCCACTAGCGGTATTTTGAAAGTAAGTACCGTTGTTCCCATCTGACACAAAAGCCAAATTAGACTTTGAAGCAGTTGCTGTCTTTACTTCAGTGCCTTTCACATCCATCTCATATGCTCTAAGATTGTTGTAGAGATGATCAAATGGAATTGTTCCCAAATCATCTCTTGTGATGAAGTGCATGGCCATTGATTTCCACTCTGGTGGAACACTTCTTAAGAAATTTAGATTAGCTTCTTCATTAGGGATTACTTGTCCATAAACTGCTAATTGAATAAGCAATTTGCTGAACCTTCCATATCCACCATGTATTCCCTCCATACTGATAATTGAGAAGTTATCAAATTCTTGCTTAAGAACAATCTTCTTGATTTTCTTAGATTTGTCATTGCCTCCAAATCTAAGTTTTATAGCATCCCACATAGCTTTAGCATCTTTATAATGATGAAAGCTTGGTAGAATGTCTTCAGAAAGAGCCATAGCCAAGGCAGTTCTGGCTTTTCTTTCTCTGATATCTGCTTGTATCTGCTCAGCAGTCACAGCAGGTAGAGCATAGAATGTACCGTCTGGCAACCAGTGTAACTTCTTTGGTGTGTTCCCATTCTTGATAACTTGCCACACAGTATGATCTGTGTGATTCAAGTAATGTTCCATCTACATAGCGCAAGTCTCATAATTGTCACCTTTGAGAACTGGGAGTTTAACAGCAGATAGAGTATGAGAAGGTGTTGGTGTAGAGGTAGCTACATCATTCACGACTTGAGCACCTTGTGTTGGTGCAGGATGCACAACTGGTGGTTGTCCTTGCGGCAGAACAGGATCAGTGTTCTGAACATCATCCAAGTGAGCATTAACACCATCTGGTTGAGACATTGAGATTTGGTATGTGTGGAGTGTAAGGGTTCGTGTTCTTCTTTTTCAGAGTTTCTTAACAAGCTCTGATACCACTTGTTGATCCCTTTGGTTGGATCTATATTCTGTTAAGAATTAGTATAATAGTTTGTAATCAAACTAAAACACTTTAAGCACTCTTACTAACACTAAATAAGTTATGCGGAATCTAACTTATAAAGCACATAAGAACATAATTACTTTTAACTATTCGATTCTCTTATTAATCGACTTGAATGAGGTACATAAAAGACATTGTACCTATGTTCCTTTTATAGAGTAAGGAACCCTAGAAACCTTAGAATATTCTATAAAGATAACTATATCACAGACGATATATTATCAATATTCTAACTATTTAGGTATATCACATAAGATATAATCTAACTATAACTATGACATATCTTATAAAAAGATATTTTCGTCCTAATCAATATAGCAGTACTTACTTTATAAGTAGCAGTACTTACTATGTACCGCGTTAACACTAACGGTACTTACATAACACTAACATTAGTTAGTATTAGTTTTAGATTACACTATCATTGTTCATATTGTGCATAAGAAGATTTCACTTATTTCCTTAAGTCTAAGTTTTTTGAGAAAAAGGATTTTTTGAAAACCATTATTTAACAAGTAAATATAAGAAACTATTCAACCCTCCCCCCCTTCTAGTTTCTACAATTGGTATCAGAGCGTGTTGCTCAAGTATTTTTAAAGTATATTGTATTTTAAAACTTGAATCGATCTATGGATTCCAACAAGTACCTAGAAGGGCAATCTATGCAAAGACCACCACTTTTTGAAACCGATAGTTTTATTTATTGGAAAAATAGATTTGAGACTTATGTGAAATCAAAAGATTTAGATCTTTGGCATGTTATTACCAATGGTGATTTTTTACCTTATCAATTTAATGAAGTTTCTAAAACCAAGGAATTGGTCACTTTTGACAAAGCTAATGATGATACTAGAAAGAAACTTTCGAAAAATAATGAGGCTAAAATGGTGATTTATAATGCTTTACCTAAGAAAGAGTATGAAAGTATTTTTATGTGTGAAACCGCTAAAGATATTTGGAACACTCTTTTAGTAACCCACCAAGGTAATAGCCAAGTCAAAGAAAGCAAAATCGATCTTCTTGTCCAACAATATGAACAATTTGTCATCTTAGAAGATGAAGCTATTGATAGTGCCTTTGCTAGATTTAACACTATTATTACTAGTCTAAAAGCACTTGATGAAGGTTTTTCTAGCAAGAACAATGTTAGGAAGTTTCTTAGGGCCTTACATCTAAAGTGGAGAGCAAAAGTCACGACGCTCGAGGAATCGAAAGATCTCTCAACTTTATCACTCGATGAACTCATAGGCAACTTGAAGGTTCATGAGATGATAATTTTGAAGGACTCGGAATTGGTAAAGACCAAGAGTGAAAGGAAGTCTCTTGCACTCGAATCCAAGAAGGCACAAAGCGATCATGATAGTTCCTCGGATAGTGATGATGAGGAGTATGCATTGGCGGTGAGAGATTTCAAGAGGTTCTTCAAAAGACGAGGTCAACACGTGAGGCAACCTAACAATGATAAGAAACCAATTCTTAAAGAATCGGTTTGCCAAGAACGAAAAGGGTGATAGGAATTGCTTTAGATGTGGTGATCCAAATCATTTCATTAATGAGTGTCCAAAGCCTTCACGCGATAAGAATCACACGACATTCGTTAGTGGTTCTTGGAGCGATAACGGTGAAGATGTTGATGACATCCCCAAGGAGGAGAAATGTCTCATGGCTCACACTTCTAAAAAGGTACATTCTGAAACCAAATATTATAGCAATGATAGCTCCACCTTAGATGATATTGAATTAGAAGGCCAATATGACAATTTACATAAACTTAGCCTTAAATTCATAGAAAAGAACAAAATACTAAAATCAACTAAAACTAAGCTTGAAAATGAGATTAATGAACTTAGGGAAAAATTAGGCAAGCTTGAGAAAAATAAAGAAGTTGATATAGGTTGCTTAGGTTGTGAGAAACTTAGGTTAGAGAATGAAGATCTCAAGAGCACCTCCATTAAACTGGAAAAGTTCATGAAAAGTACTAGTGCTCTTGATGATATGTTAAACAAACAAATTCATTCTAAGGAAAGACTTGGTGTAGGTTTTAACTCAGATGAAGCATCAACTAGTGAACCTAAACAAGTCCGATTTTCAGAAAAAACTATATGTTGTACGCGGTCCCGAACTGTATGGGGCGGTTCCCTATCGATATGAAACCGTCGCCATAAATAAGGTACCGCGGCCAGAAAGCGTTTTTGATGAAAATCCTAAACTTTCTGAAAAATCAAATTTAGGTGAACATCCTAAGCATCTTATTGTAAACAAAGTGAAATTACCCATAGTTGACGACAATGCCGTTGATAAGTTCTATAAGCCTTTGAGTAAACCTCTAATTGGAAATAGAAGTTTATCAAGACCATCTTCTACTCCACCAAGAGTACGGAATGAGTCTAGGCCTAGAAGTAGAACGACAACACCTAGAAGAGATAGTCAAAACAATTCACGACCTAGAAGTAAAACTCGAACACCTAGAAGGAATGACCATAACTCTAAACCAAGATCAAATACACCTAGGAGAAATAATAAACAACAAAATGGTTATATGAATTTTTATCCTCCTCCCTTTTGTTCCCTATGGGGAAACCCTCCTCAATTCATGCATCCCAACCAAATGCAAGGGATGTTTGGAACTAACAATTTTGGACCCATGAGATATTAGGGACTAAATGTTTGATCATGTATGTTGTTACCTAGATATGCTTGGGAATTGATTTGGAACCCGATGAGTGGATTAAGGATAGTGGTTGTTCTAAACACATGACGGGTAATCGAAGTTTGTTCTCACGGTACAAAGCATATGATGGAGGTAACATCACATTCGCTAATAGTCTACGTGGTAATATCATTGGCAAAGGTACGGTTTCTCTTGACTCTATGACTATTGAAAATGTTGAGCACGTAGATAATTTAGGGTTTAACCTTTTAAGCATAGGTCAAATTTGTGACAATAAGTGTAAGGTCATCTTTTCGGATAATGATAGTGAAATCGTTAAAGATGGAAAGGTCATTGGAAAAGGTGTTAGAAAGCATGGGCTTTATGTCATGAAGGTCAATAAAAAGTTAAAAGACAACATATGTCTTACGACTATAGATGATAGTTCTACTCTTTGGCATAGGAGATTAGGTCACGCTAATATGCGTCTAATTCAATCTTTAGTCTCTAAGGAGTTGGTAAGACACCTCCCCAAGATGAAGTTTTATAGTCACTTTTTTGATGCTTGTAAAGTTGGAAAGCAAGTTCACTCAAGTCACAAAGTCAAGAATTTGGTTTCAACCTCTCGGTGCTTAGAACTCCTACATATGGATCTCTTTGGACCTATCGCCATACGGAGTTATGGAGGTAACCTTTATACCTTAGTTATAGTTGATGACAACTCTAGATTCACTTGGACTAGATTTTTGGCATCTAAGAATGAAGCTTTCGATCATTTCGAAATCTTTAGTCGAAGAATTCAAAATCAACTAGGATGTCCAATTGTCTCTATTAGGACATATCATGGTAGGGAATTTGATAATAAAGTGCAATTTGGTGCCTTTTGTGAAGCTCATGGTATTACCCATAACTTCTCGGCTCCTCGCACTCCACAATCAAATGGGGTAGTTGAAAGGAAGAATAGGACCATCCAATAGATGAGTAGGACGATGTTAAACGAGCAATCTTTGCCTCAAAAGTTTTGGTGCAATACCGTGGACACATCGACTTATATTCTCAACCGAATTCTTATTCGACCCTTCCTAGGAAAGACCCCCTATGAGATTCTTAAAGGTAAGAAACCCTCATTGGAATACTTTAGGGTGTTTGGAAGCAAGTGCTTTATCCTCAACACCAAAGACTACCTTACGAAGTTTGACCCAAAGTCTTACGAAGGTATCTTTTTAGGTTATTCCCAAACTAGCAAAGCCTACATAGTCCTTAATAGAACCTCAGGCGTAATTGAAGAATCACTTAACGTGACTTTTGATGAAACCCCTCCTTTAACCAAGACACCACCATTGGTTGATGATGACTTGGATGAAGTAGAAGTAGTTAGAGCCAAAGAGGTTAGAAAAATAGGAGTTGAAGACCTTAGTGTTGAAAAGGAAGTAAACATTAAGGAGTCTAAGGATCATACTCTCAATAATATCATTGGTGACTTAAATCAAAGGACCCTAAGATCTCAAGTCCAAAACCAAAGTAACTTCTTTTGCTTCGTCTCCTTGATTGAACCAAAGAATGTTAAAGAAGCTTTGACGGATGAGAATTGGGTCATTGCGATGCAAGAAGAACTGAATCAATTCGTTGCTAATGATGTTTGGGAACTTGTTCCTCCACCTAGAAGTTCTACCATTATAGGAACTGTAAAACCCGTAAAAATAAGGTCATAATTTAATTCTATTTTCAATTATTTTGAAGTATTTTATAACGTTAAATATTATTATGTTTAACGGTTTAAGTTGAAACCAATATTAAATATTATATTTTAATATTTTGACGAGCAACGAGGACTACTAGTGATCGCGATACCGACGGATGCCAAAAATTTTATATTTTATTATCGATAGTTTCGATATTTAATACTTTCGACGATATCGTTTTAATTACGTATCGAGTCGTTATATTATTATTTTTCGTGTGCGTTTAAACTTTTTAGTATTTTTACGAAACCCGAGTCTCGTAAATATTTCAAAATTTACAATTTACATTTTCTACCTTTTTAAACTATTTAATTACATTTTGGACCAAAACTATCACAAATTGGCAAAAACTACCCTAACCTTACACTATATATAATTTTTCCACTTACAACTTTACACATACAAAATATTTAATAAATAAAAACAAACCCACCACCCCTTTTCTTTCTTCTTTTGGCCATACATCACAAGAACACCACCACCACAATCCATCAATTTTCTTGATCAAAACTTTGATCCATCCAAAAACAAAACAAGTCCCATTCCTAATTTTTCAAGGTGATTCTAATGATACTAATTTTAGCTTCATGCATCAAGTTTTATTTTTTCTTATTGTTAGGTGGAGATTTTGATCATGCATGTGTTACTAGTGATGATCAAATGATGTTATTGCAATGTTTTTGTTAAAAAGTTGATTTTTAATTTTTGGGTTTTTGATTTTGATGATGATACAAGTGTTAGGATTGGTTTATGGTGATATTAGGATGTTAGGTTGATGATAAAAATGATTGGTTTTGATCAAAAACATGATTTTGTGGGAGATTTTGAAAGGTGATTTTGGGCAGTAGGTTTGAGGCCAATTTCGGGGGTATTAAGTCTGAATATAGATTGATATTATGGGATTATGTTGTAGAGAATTTCGTTAGCTTCGATTTGATATAAGGTAGGCCTTCCAACTCCAAACGAGGTGGAAGATACACTAGTTTGATTTTCGTGTACCGGGAGACGAGTGTCGACACAATCCGAAAATTGTTGTCGATATTTGGGTCGAATCTCGGGGACTATAAAATGAGTTTCAAAATGATTCAAGGGCTGTTCTCAGGCTCAAAGTTTAGTATTTTGAGTCTATTTTTAGAATCAAGTGGCTGTTTTACAAACGGAGTTGTTTAGAATGGTCAAAATGGTTTCGTAAGTCAAGGTCGCTAAACTGTCCGGATTTTGTGATTCAAAGATGAGTCGGGCAGGGAACTTTAGAAGTAAAATCTTTTGATGGGCTCTTGAGAGGAATTTATACATATAGTAATTAAGTTCTCTGAGTAGTATCATAAAAAGTTGATATGTTTAAGTATGGGAAAACGGCTTGGACATTCGGTATGTTCCGGCAGATTTTTATTAAAGACATAAAATAATAAAATGAATATATAGGAGAGTGTAATAGTATCACTTGTATCGTTTTCTCTCGAGTTTGTCGTGATTTTATGAGTCGAGTTTTATATTCTTATGTATGGTTTATTTCTCGAGTCTATTATTAATGAACGCACCTCATTTGATAGGTTGCGGTTCTCGTGTTTGAAAGGCATCATCTATCGTCGGCGATCGTCTCATTACTACTATCGCCTAAGGTGAGTCTATAGCCTCGCTTTATACTAGTTATTAAATGATTTTAAACCCGCGAGGGGGAATACATGTTTTATAAACTTAGAACACAAGATTTTTATGGTATGCTTTGTCCCTCTATGAATGGACCCGTGGTTGCCTTTAAATTGCATTAAGTGATTGCCTTTGTTAAAACCTCAATTATGGACCGTTAATTAACCTATGATGGGTTAACCGCTAGTACAATTAATAGATCTATGGGGGAAGCCGCCCCGGTTCAGTTTTTGTGGACTTGTCATAGAAGCTTAGGCCCGACCTCCACACTGTTTGAACATATTGTATTGAGAAGTCAGGTATACGGAAATGTACCAATAATCTGGAGGTAACCGACAATTAATAAATCTCTTGTCTTATTAGACTGATATGGGAGTGTCTAAGGGCTCGGTTCCATGAGCTTATTGCAATTTATGCTATATACAATTATCATTGTTGATGCAAATTATTATTTGATGCTTATAAGCATGCCACAAACTTATAATCTTTGCTTGTGTTCAAATTGATTACATAAACCTATAGATTCACTCGGCATTTTTGCTGATTGTTTTACTCACATGTATTTCAGGTAATCAAGAAGTGGAAGCTTGGAGGTCACGGGGAATGAAGTTGTGCACTGCTTTTGTTGTTCAAACTCTTTGATTTATTTATCGTTCCATTTTCAAAACAAAACAATATGTTGTTTTAACTTATCTTTTGGTAACGATTACTTGGGACTACGCTACTCTGACAAATGTTTTAGGAACGATAAATCTAAAACGTCTCTTTTTGAGTCGTTCTTTATAAATTATGTGTTGTAGTATCATTGTTTAGCACCCAAAGATGTATTCCGTTGCGTGTAAATTTGGGGGTGTTAAAGATTGGTACCAGAGCCATGAGTTATAGAGAACTAGGTCTTTATTTTAAAAACCTAAACTATAACTGTCAGTTTTTATTTTTCAAAGAGTCGGTGCACATAACTTCGCGTGACTTCAGGTTTAAGCTACTTCTGGGATTACAACTTTAGTATACGTTATTACGTATCCTTTTATTGCCAAGTATTTATAAATAAATACTATGATCCCTTTATTGATATATATTTATATCTAGGATCCCTTTATCGATATATATTTATGTCGTTAAACTTTTCGATAAAAGTTTATCATTTATTAATGATTAACTTAAATAAATACATTGAATTGTCAAGATCTTTCTGTATTTATTTTTGAAGTATTTAAATTGCTTTTATTGCAAAAATTTTATATTATGACCTTACATACCTTCATCGGCGCGCGTTACTTTCATTATTTAACCCTTTGTGATATCTATATAGATATTCAAATCGTCTTCCGGCTATTTGTGCTTGGACGTCTTTTAACGTAATCTCCAGACCATTGTGTAGCTCAATGTGTCCTTGGAATAGACTAACCGCTATCGTGTGAGTCATACATTTTGAAACATTTCTTAAAATAGTGTTGAATAATACCATGGTTTTTTCATAATATTTTGTTGATTTTTATTATCGTTTTACACGACATGCGAAGATTTAATTCGTTGACATTTATATGTATCGACTCCGCAGTGTATTGTTCACTTATATCTCGGTAAAGTCATCGTTATTTTATAAATCATCGTCTAGATTATGGCACTAGAATTGGAATACGATTTTACTTATATAAAATTGTATCATTTGTTTTTCATTAACCTTCTCGCTCCCGGAGTGTAGCATGTTAATGTTCCATTCTTTTCTTGTTATGTTTTGTGTTTTTGACAATCGTGGCACCAAGGAGATTTGCCTACATTGTATTTTGAAATCTAAATTACGAACGTTTTTCACCGTCTTGCTTCCTAAATTTCGTGTTGAATACCTTGAAGCATTTTCTGTCATTCATCATGCTATATTTTATTTGATGCTCATTACGAGATTTATTTTTCGTTGTTATAAATCCACAAGACATGTGTATATATATATATATATATATATATATATATATATATATATATATATATATATATATATATATATATATATATATATATATATATATATATATATATATATATATATTTTGAGCCGTTAGGAAGTGTCGAAAAATATATTTAATGGAGAAACTGCAGGGGGTGTATAAACAGGTAAAAAATTAAAAGTAAAACCTGTGTTTTTAAAAATAAAATAGTCAAACCTGCACAGAACTTGCAGGGGTATTTTGGTCATTTTACATTGGTTTTCAGGTCTCGGGTAAAACTAGAAAGTCGTCTGAAACGTCGTTTTGCATCAAAATGCTTTAGACTCTGAGTCTTGGAAATGTCGTTTATCGGGTCAATTAATCAGCTCGTATTTAAAAGTTAAATCTGATAGAAAATTCAGAACATGAGTTTTAAATGTTTCTAAGCTGTTTTGATTTCATTTGAGATCGTAAAATTTTAACAAATATTATTTTACAACTAACGAATACTAGTTGCATGTGAAAATATTTAAAAATAGAAACAGTACAGGATTAGCAATTACCGGATTAATGGTGTAATTTAAAAACGAATAACATACTTTCTTAAAAGCATGTTGTGCCAAGTATCTTACATAGAATACACATATGGATTGATTTATTTTTTATATATATTACTCGTTTATCATTCGATGTTATTTATTTTTATTTTTCTTTTAACCTTCCACTGATTTGGGTTGAGTTTTAAAGTTTTGTCTTCACATTCTTCGTTGACATTTTTATCGCATGTCTCATGGCGTTTCCGTCTAAACCTTATAACCTTTTGAAACCTTATTAATTCGTGAAGATTTCATTGGTTTTCCTATGAGCTACTATTTGCAACTTTTTGCAACCCTTTTGGTTATTATATACCTCATTAAATGTCACCATATAATTTTAATTGACATTTTTACTACAATTACTTCACAAATTGTTTTACTTTGATATTATGAAATAACTTTTATAACATTCAAGTTGTTGCTTACTGAATATCTCATAAATTACTGTATCCTATAAAATTATAAACTATTTTTAAATTCCATTTTTCAAATGACATGGTTTATATATAAACATAAGAAACGTAATACTTTTCGACGAAATGGAGCACTGCATTGCTAGCCCTAAATTATACATGGCCTGATCACCTATGTCTAATTTAGAAGGAGCCATGCTAGGCTGAATAGTAGTCCACTTAATAATCTTGATGATAATCAACTTTTTACTTGTAATTATGATAAAGATAAATAAAATGAAATAAATTGAAAAGAAGTTTTGAAAACCTTTATATTTTATGCAAGTAGCACAATTTCTATGCATCCGCATATGTTTTCTTACCTTTCGTTAAACGAATTACGTGATTATAAGTACGTTTTTACTCGATGATTGTTTTCCCACTTGTTACTTCATTTTGTCTTATAACTGATTTCTTTTGACTGTTCGTCTAATTACCGACTGTTGGTAAAAGACTTGAAAGTCTCGATTTTTTATCCTTCCTTCTCGTCCAATCTTCTTTATGCGACTGGGTAGATCTTTGGAATGTCTCCGCACGTGAATAAAGAATTATCACTAGAGTAATTTCCGTATATCCGGGATGACGTCCGTCACTCTCATTTATCTCGAAATTCACTCTTGTGAACCGTGCTTTGACTTCTCTCTTTAAATACTAACATCGTTCATTTGATTTGTTTTAATTACAAGTGATTATTAGGAATTTTATTTATTAAAATTTTTGTATGGATCTTCTTTCCGATCATGTATCGACCACCGCTAAGTTAACGAGCTGATATTGGTGAACCATCAACCGCACTAACAAAATTCACAACTTGTTTAATCTATCATTTCTTATCGTCTTACCATCGACGCCTTTATTTTATTATTCTCTTTAAGAATTCATACGACATTTGTTTCGTTCCGTTTTGTACCGCTAATTTCGTACTAATTGTTGACCATTATTCCCATTCGTATTCGTTTGTTATTTTGTCACATTTCAAAACCCGAATATATCCCATGTTTATTTTGAAATAATAAACACCTTTATGTATTTCTACAACGTATTATAAATTATTTTTTTATGGAACTTTTATACATTTTTCCAATGATTTTCAATTATCAAAATAACCATCACAAGTAAAAAGTCAAATTTATACATCATATTTTGTATAACTAAAACTAATGTTTAAAATAAAATTATGTTCTACCTTTTGAACTAATTGACATATCATACTTTACTTTAAATGTAATGAAATTATTGGTTTAACTTATATTCCTAATAGTGATTTGATTTGGAAATTATATTTTCTAATTGTAACCATCAGTATGAGTTTAATTAATAAATTCATGTCATTCTTTCAAAGTTTCTTAAGATAACCAAAATAAATTATGAAGCTATTTAACTCCTATTTTGATATATCATCCTTATCAAGAAAGTACCTCGACTGAGTTTTAAGGTAATACCAAATCCGGGACGGATAATTGTGACAAATGTTATTTTAATAATAATGTATAATTTATTCTTCGCTCTCATTTTTCTAGTATTGTGATTTATTATGTTTTACGGTTACGTGATTCGAGATCCCTCGTCGATCATCAACCTTAAATCATTTTACCACATCTTGTCCGTTTATGCGTTTATTGAATTCATTTTTATCTCGTTCTATTCCTCTTATTGAAGATCACTATTTTATTCTGAGTTTAAAATGAATCTTGGGAAGCAGTGTATAAGAAGAAACGATAAGTGTCACCAGGATTTATGTGTGTACTTGTGGAATGATTGAGGACCAAATCTCTTAATGAATGGAGTAAATAAATTCGTTGCAACCTCGAGGAGTATGTTGAAGCCGACACCGCAAGTGGAAAGACTCTGGAGATCAAGTAGTTATGATCAAGGGTTCGTTCAAGGTTTTCTCGATGATTAACGATGGAGATCTATAATCGATGTTATGTTCGACCTTTTCTTTTATGTACTTATATGGTGTGTGATCTAGTCAGATGATCGTAAGTTGTGAGAACTTGAGGCGGCATCATCCGATGACGTCCGATCATGTAGAGCACATATTATGTAATATCTTTTTGACTTTCAACGACGATGTTCATTGAGTTTTTGAATGCGCATTGGCGAAAGTGAGATGGTGTCTTTGTATTATCTTTTGAGTAGGGACCCGCGTGTGAGCACCCTCCGATGACGAAAATGTTTTTCTTTTTAGTTCTTTTTGATGTGTGTCCATGGCTATCCGGCCGATGGGTATCCTTTAATTTGCAACCTTCTTTTAACTGGACTTACCCGAAAATCCTGTCATCTATTCTTGTCGTCGAATGAGCTTCGTGTGATTCATAAAATTTTCATGTGTCGAGCTTGACGGGTGACTGGTGGATAAGTATTTATTTATTCCTTTTTGGTGAGATACAACTTGATGACAAGTTGCGTTTTGTAAAAGAACCAGTGGAGATCGTGGATCGAGATTCACGTGGGAACGTGAAGACTTCTTTATAAGGAATGCCGTCATCCTTCCGGGTAGTGAACAACTCGTGTATGAGGCGAGTTGAGCGCCGGGACGTCGCTCCCATAAGGTGGTGAGGATGTAAAACCCGTAAAAATAAGGTCATAATTTAATTCTATTTTCAATTATTTTGAAGTATTTTATAACGTTAAATATTATTATGTTTAACGGTTTAAGTTGAAACCAATATTAAATATTATATTTTAATATTTTGACGAGCAACGATACTAGTGATCGCGATACCGACGGATGCCAAAAATTTTATATTTTATTATCGATAGTTTCGATATTTAATACTTTCGACGATATCGTTTTAATTACGTATCGAGTCGTTATATTTTTATTTTTCGTGTGCGTTTAAACTTTTTAGTATTTTTACGAAACCTGAGTCTCGTAAATATTTCAAAATTTACAATTTACATTTTCTACCTTTTTAAACTATTTAATTACAGTTTGGACCAAAACTATCACAAATTGGCAAAATCTACCCTAACCTTACACTATATATAATTTTTCCACTTACAACTTTACACATACAAAATATTTAATAAATAAAAACAAACCCACCATCCCTTTTCTTTCTTCTTTTGGCCATACATCACAAGAACACCACCACCACAATCCATCAATTTTCTTGATCAAAACTTTGATCCATCCAAAAACAAAACAAGTCCCATTCCTAATTTTTCAAGGTGATTCTAATGATACTAATTTTAGCTTCATGCATCAAGTTTTATTTTTTCTTATTGTTAGGTGGAGATTTTGATCATGCATGTGTTACTAGTGATGATCAAATGATGTTATTGCAATGTTTTTGTTAAAAAGTTGATTTTTAATTTTTGGGTTTTTGATTTTGATGATGATACAAGTGTTAGGATTGGTTTATGGTGATATTAGGATGTTAGGTTGATGATAAAAATGACTGGTTTTGATCAAAAACATGATTTTGTGGGAGATTTTGAAAGGTGATTTTGGGCAGTAGGTTTGAGGCCAATTTTGGGGGTCTTAAGTCTGAATATAGATTGATATTATGGGATTATGTTGTAGAGAATTTCGTTAGCTTCGATTTGATATAAGGTAGGCCTTCCAACTCCAAACGAGGTGGAAGATACACTAGTTTGATTTTCGTGTACCGGGAGACGAGTGTCGACACAATCCGAAAATTGTTGTCGATATTTGGGTCGAATCTCGGGGACTATAAAATGAGTTTCAAAATGGTTCAAGGGCTGTTCTCAGGCTCACAGTTTAGTATTTTGAGTCTATTTTTAGAATCAAGTGGCGGTTTTACAAACGGAGTTGTTTAGAATGGTCAAAATGGTTTCGTAAGTCAAGGTCGCTAAACTGTCCGGATTTTGTGATTCAAAGATGAGTCGGGCAGGGAACTTTAGAAGTAAAATCTTTTGATGGGCTCTTGAGAGGAATTTATACATATAGTAAGTAAGTTCTCTGAGTAGTATCATAAAAAGTTGATATGTTTAAGTATGGGAAAACGGCTTAGACATTCGGTATGTTCCGGCAGATTTTTATTAAAGACATAAAATAATAAAATGAATATATAGGAGAGTGTAATAGTATCACTTGTATCATTTTCTCTCGAGTTTGTCGTGATTTTATGACTCGAGTTTTATATTCTTATGTATGGTTTATTTCTCGAGTCTATTATTAATGAACGCACCTCATTTGATAGGTTGCGGTTCTCGTGTTTGAAAGGCATCATCTATCGTCGGCGATCGTCTCATTACTACTATCGGCTAAGGTGAGTCTATAGCCTCGCTTTATACTAGTTATTAAATGATTTTAAACCCGCGAGGGGGAATACATGTTTTATAAACTTAGAACACAAGATTTTTATGGTATGCTTTGTCCCTCTATGAATGGACCCGTGGTTGCCTTTAAATTGCATTAAGTGATTGCCTTTGTTAAAACCTCAATTATGGACCGTTAATTAACCTATGATGGGTTAACCGCTAGTACAATTAATAGATCTATGGGGGAAGCCGCCCCGGTTCAGTTTTTGTGGACTTGTCATAGAAGCTTAGGCCCGACCTCCACACTGTTTGAACATATTGTATTGAGAAGTCAGGTATACGGCAATGTACCAATAATCTGGAGGTAACCGACAATTAATAAATCTCTCGTCTTATTAGACTGATATGGGAGTGTCTAAGGGCTCGGTTCCATGAGCTTATTGCAATTTATGCTATATACAATTATCATTGTTGATGCAAATTATTATTTGATGCTTATAAGCATGCCACAAACTTATAATCTTTGCTTGTGTTCAAATTGATTACATAAACCTATAGATTCACTCGGCATTTTTGCTGATTGTTTTACTCACATGTATTTCAGGTAATCAAGAAGTGGAAGCTTGGAGGTCACGGGGAATGAAGTTGTGCACTGCTTTTGTTGTTCAAACTCTTTGATTTATTTATCGTTCCATTTTCAAAACAAACCAATATGTTGTTTTAACTTATCTTTTGGTAACGATTACTTGGGACTACGCTACTCTGACAAATGTTTTAGGAACGATAAATCTAAAACGTCTCTTTTTGAGTCATTCTTTATAAATTATGTGTTGTAGTATCATTGTTTAGCACCCAAAGATGTATTCCGTTGCGTGTAAATTTGGGGGTGTTAAAGGAACCAAATGGGTATATAGGAATAAGCTAGATGTGAATGGTGTTGTGTCTCGTAACAAAGCTAGATTTGTAACACAAGGCTATAATCAACAAGAAGGGATTGATTATGACGAGACATATGCACCGGTAGCTAGATTAGAATCCATTAGAATCCTTTTAGCATACGCTTGTGCCTTAGATATTAAGCTTCAACAAATGGATGTAAAGAGTGCGTTTCTTAACGGTTTGATCAATGAGGAGGTATATGTGGCTCAACCTCCCGGCTTCATGGATTTTGAGAAACCGTATCATGTTTACAAGCTTAAGAAGGCACTTTATGGTCTTAAACAAGCACCCAAAGCTTGGTATGATAGACTTAAAGCATTTCTTATTAAACATGAGTATACTATGGGAATGGTAGACAACACTCTCTTTACAAAGAAGAAAGGTTCTCACCTCATAATCGTGCAAATATATGTTGATGACATTATATTTGGCTCAACTTGTCAAGAATTGTGTGATGACTTTTCCAAAATCATGCATGATGAGTTCGAAATGAGTATGATGGGAGAACTTAACTTCTTTTTAGGACTCCAAATTAAACAAATGGACGATAGTATTTTCTTTTGTCAATCTAAGTACGCTAAAGAAATGCTAAAGAAATTTGGATTAGAAGAATCTAGACCAATGAAGACCCCTATGGCCTCGGATACTAAACTCACCGTAGAGGATAATTGTGAGTCGGTAGACAACACCAAATATAGAGGTATGATTGGTAGTTTGTTGTACCTAACGGCAAGTCGACCGGGTATCATGTTTAGTGTTTGCCTTTGTGCTCGCTTCCAAGAGGCTCCCAAAACCTCTCACCTTGAAGCGGTTAAGCGTATCTTCTGATACATTAAGGGCACTATACATTTAGGATTATGGTATCCTAAAGGGACCGGCGTAGAAACCATTGTCTACGCGGACCCGGATCATGCGGAAGACTATGTGGACCGGAAATGCACTAGTGGTGTTTGTACCTTCATGGGTTGTTGTTTAACTTCTTGGTTCTCCAAGAAACAAACCGCTCTTGCGATATCCACCACGGAAGCTGAGTATGTGAGTGCCGGAAAATCATGCCAACAAGCTCTATGGATGAAGCAAGCGCTTGTTGATTACGGGACTTATCTTGATGATGTTCCCATCATGTGTGACAATAAGGGTGCTATTGACCTTAGCAAGAATCCCGTGCAACATTCGCAAACCAAGCACATAGAAATTTGTCACCATTTTCTTAGGGATAATGTTCAAAAGGGGAACATTTCAGTTGAGAAGGTACCCTCCGAGGATAACTTAGCCGACATCTTCACTAAGCCACTTAAGAGAGAGCCTTTTAATTACTTGCATCTATGTCTAGGATTAATGGAACATATTCCTAAATTGCTTTCCTTTATTGAGTCTCTTTCTTTACTTTGAGTCTTTGAGTCTCCTAAACTCTTCTTGAAAATCTTCTCTTCTCCTTTTCAAAATCCTCAAGGTCTCTTTCAAAAATGGTTGAGAAATGTTTTGACATTGTTAATTCAATCTAAAAACGTTTTTCATAGATTCTTGCTATTAATCTCGAGCTTA